>CAJQZN010033037.1:0-23134 GCA_907164685.1 Colias eurytheme
TCTTCCCATGTATTGTTATATATGTTCTCCAGAAACGAACGCAGGTTTTCACGTTCGTTTGCATACTTACTGCGATCTTCATCTTCTTTAACTAAGTTTTCACCTCTCTTCGTCCACGCATCAGAGTCGGCTGTAGTGTGACCGTGGTATATTAATAGTTGTAGATGAGTTTCTGCTGCGTCATGATCCGCCATAATACGAGATGCATCTTCTTCTCCCGATTTAAGAAGTTTCTTCGTTCTTACATCATTTTCTTTAGATAGAGATTCCATTTCAGAAAGAAATTTGTTGATCATTGTATCAATAGTATCACAGAAGCTCGCTACTGTTCTTTGGAACTGATCATCAGCTACGTCCATCAGTTTCATGGTATAGTTAATTAAGTGATCTTTTTTGTCAAAAACTCGCTCAAAGACATGCCACAATACTTGTATATCCTGTCGAAAAACAGGTTCCTTTATTTTTAGCATCGTTTCGCGCCAGGTTGCGTCAAGTTCAGCTCTCTTCTTCGCTTGAGCTGCCATTTCCCTATTCAGCTCTTGGCGCTTAATTTTTTTACGAGCTTCAGCTTCTGCTCTTAACTTCTCCAATCGCTTCGCTTCTTTCTTTGCTTTCTTTTCTTCTTTTGTCATCCCCATGATTAATGAATATTAAAAAATAATAATAGAAACTACGAATAGAAAATAAAATTGTCGTAGATTGTGAATAAATGATTGACACCTAAATTGACACAAGTTTAACCAAGAATAAAATTTTTCCAAAAATACTAAATAAGTTTTATATAAAGATAATTAAAGCGTTTATTACTCGTGGTTATAACTCCTAACAGTTATTAAATATTAATTCTAAGCTTTGAACGGTATTCCCGTGTAGATAACGTTTATATACTTTTATGATTTACAATAAATATTGTTACCAAAGATAATCTTTCAACGTATTTTTAATTGGTATGTACACTTTTTCCCACTAGGCGCGATACCAATCTCTAGTCGGTGGTAGTGATCCTCTCCAGAGTTACCTTCACAAACGCTTAGCTGAAAACCTAAACAGTGAAGCGGCACTAGGTACAGTGACAGATGTAGCTCAATGTGTCCAATGGGTCAACTCTACGTTCCTGAGCGTAAGGGCCGCAAGGGACCCGAGGAGGTATTTAGGACTACCCTCTAACGCCTCGCAACAGCTGATTTCGAAGAAGATTGAGGGTAAGTGCTTTTAATAATAATATGTAATAAAGATAATTCATTAATTTATTTCCTAAATTGTGTGATAAAGTGTAAGCTTTATACATAAGAATATATTGATGCATGTCTTAGTGAAAACTGTAACGCAAGACAAATTAGTGATCAATGTGCGAAAACAAGGGCTCATTTTGTATTCTCTAATACTTCATTGAATCAAGTGTGTGATAGTTTTAAAAGATTCGTTACCAAATACTTTGTTTTTGCTTTTTTAGTTAGTTATCGCCCCAAGATACAGACGTAACGAATCTTGAAAAACATGCCCTATTAAACATTCTAGCTAGGTTATTTGCGATATTCGTTCAAATGTTTAATAAAAGTAAAATCTTCTCATCGGTTTAATCAATACTCATTTGCAAATCGGTTAATCAAATGAGTACTTAATCTCTTGATCAATGTGTAATGTGCATTATTGAAGTGTTGTTAACCTAAATATGTGCCCTCAAACATATTGCGGTTAGTTATGTAAATCTATCGTTCTGAGAATGAATTCGATTACATCGACCATGAAAACAAAAATTTAACAGGTTTACTTTTAACGAAACGTAAGGATGTCTATTTACGTTACTTTGATAATATTTTTTGTTAGATAATTTTATCAGAGCAGTTTTAGGAATCTTGATAATATGCTGATATCGAAAACTGATGGCAATGTATTTTTCTGCAGTGGTTTCATTAATTGCAATTTGATATGTCGAATAAAAGAGATACAAAACAGATTACATCGAACGATCGATAATTTTCAGTCTGGGAGTGGTTTTACTCAAATATATTATCAAACTTTTATACATACTATTTTTTTTTATCTTAATAAATTGATTTACTTTTGATATTAATGCTGATTAGAATTTCTATATGCGTTGATTTTTTATTAAGTATATAGATAGTAGACTGTTTTCAATGCATTGAAAACTCCTGGTACTCGGCAGATACTCTACCGTGAATAGAAATGTTGGTGAATCATAATTAAACTATTAAATATATGTCCATAAACATAACGCTCAAATTTTAGTATGAAAAGTATTCTGCTGTTATTTATATTGCCATAAATTACTATTTAAATCTTCATAACATGTCATGCCTGTAACAAAATATGTATATCTAAAATGATAATTTAAAGAATCGCAATGTCTTTATAACTTTAGAAGGGACAAAATACTAAAACGTTATAGTAAATTAGTATTTAAAATATAAATGATCCCATTTAATCGCCGCTGGAAGCATTTTGACGAAGGTTTTTTCACAGTATTCAATTTATTACGGTCCCTTTTGACATTTCTTCTTTTTTGGTATCCTTTACCGATTCTTGATAATAATACATAGCTTTCCAGTTGTATAATAAACACAATATTTTAACTTTAATATTTGTTTTTAATTTCTTAAAATTAACAATAATTACCTAGATGAAAGACATTCGTCGCCGATTAAAATCAACCGAATGCCTTTAAATAATCAAACACAATAGACCTAAATATTGTGCTTCCGATTTAGGAAAATACATATGAATGTGTTTAGAATTATGATCCTACCTTATTCGATTTATTTTCAATGGACTTCCAAATTAAACGGAAATTGACTAAATTCCACGATATCCTTAATTGATTATAAACCCTTTCTGTAAACGTAACAATTTATTATTATAATAATATGGATTGCAATACCTACCTATACGAGTAAGTAAGTATATCGCAAATCGCAATAAATAAAATATAATTATTAACTACTAATAAAATAATTATATTTTATTGCTACAATAATGAAGAACTCATGTTAATCAGATCATTTCATTTTTTTCAAAGCAATCGATTGCTAATAAAAACCATATAAAACCATACCAGCAATTACCACTTATAAAACAAACATCTATGAAATATTACAATTGCCTATGATTTATCGTTAGATTATCTGAAACGGTTTCCTTTCGATACAGATAAGGATGTGATAATTAAAGCTAGAAGAAGATATGTATAATAATTAAAAGTACACAATTATAAAGATGAGACTGCGACCTCGCTAAGTAAATAGTTCCGGAACGTGATGGATGAGCCTTGCACATACGATCACATAGTGAACTTGTGGCTGATGTGATACATGAGATTAGGGCGGTGTTCTAACCGTTATATAAATTGTGATGACATCATCCCATTGCAAGGTGCAGTCCTGTCACCAACGTTTTTGATAACCTACCTACATCTGCATAGTAGAAATTACGAAAAGAAAACGAAAAATATGTGGAGCCAGTAGATATAATCTATATTCAGTTTATTTGTTATAGTGCAGTTTAATTCATGCAAAAAAGTTTGATAAGTTCGACAAACATACTTCATAAACGAAATCGTCTGCCACAGACAACTTTAACAACCGCAATAGATATCTTAATTTACATAGATTGAAACTTTTTTTTTTATATGAAAGAAGGCAAACGAGCATGTGGATCGCCTGATGTTAAGCAATTCCACAGCCCATAGGCATCTACAGACGTGTCCCACGATGTGTTGCCGACTTTAAAATATTAATATATTGATTAAATTATATTGATTCTAAAACTATCGCTTACCTCTATATTAATCGCGTATGTTGTACCTAGATTGTTAACCGCAATACGCTTATAAATTACATCCACAAACACCTGTCGATATTCCCTTTACCAGGTTAAATGTCATAGTGCGTAATGAGTTCATGTTAGGATCGCAAATATCACGCCATATCGCTTCGATGGCCGTAAAGAGTCTTAATAAGGTCCGTGTTCGTAGAACACATCCAAATATTTATTCTAATAATGCCCATTTTGAAAACAATTATATCGTTTACTTACGAATACTTAAATAATCAAACATCTTAAGTATGTAGAACATAATATGAAGATGCATTTAATATGTATCTGGTTTCGAATGCGTCAATTACCTACCTAATTACTTCTTATATTTCAATGTAGAGGTAATGAGAGATCAATACGTTGCTTATCGGCCTATCTTAATATTTATTATCTATCGATAATTCGCAATTGTTCACTAAATTGTCCGAGTGCTGTATTTAATGTTTTATTTTAAAAACAAATATTTTTAAAAACAACACAGATTGCGTACCTACACTTGCATAATATAATGACACAATTTGCCACTTTGTTCTTACTCAAAAGCTAAATGATGATAATAATATATTCCCTTTAACAAAAGCCTTAATAAAATGTTACAGAAATAGACAATAAAATAATTTTTCAGAGCTTTGCGTGAAAGCGATGAATGGCTTAGCGTCTGCGGGTCTCATAACTATGGATGAAGCGAGTTGCATAGAGTCCACGGACGCTGGCCGACTTATGTCCGTTTACTACATCGATCTAGGAACCATGAAAACTATCATGAAAGTAATATATTTTACAGATTTATGGCTTTTGCTTTTATACTGACTTAAAATTAAAAATAATATTTTTTGCATATTTTACAGGTTATTTGCTTTCATCTACAAAAGTAGCTTTTATCTCAAAGCATTGCTTTCTCAATGAAATTATTATAAGTTTATAATCCACAACTTTTTCCATTTTACGCATCTAATTTATCAATCTGTTTTTTGCTAGAATGGCAATACGTCTAGTCGTAACCTCTTGTTATTAACTGCTCCTTTTATATTCAAACTATGTATAATAATCCACGCTACTTCATCTGCTCAAATTATAATATCTGTTGAACCTCAGATTATCTTCTTCAAACAAACTAACAGACAAACTTCATGTTATTTACATTAATAATTAATATATAAATTATATTAAATTATCCATAGATAGACGGTACAGAATCTCTAGAGCGTCTCCTATGGCTAGTGTGTGAAAGCCATGAGCTTTCTGACATGCACTTACGAGTAGACGAGAGACGATGTTTAAATTCTTTAAATAGGAATAATTCAGCTGCTACAATACGATTCCCTATGAAAGGCAAAATTAATAGCCGACAAATGAAATTATACTGGTAAGTATACCTCATACTTTCTAAGAGTAGTTACTTATTAATTAGTCTGGTAGAATCGTAAATACTTATAAATTACAATACTTTTAACTCTTTATTCCGTTTAATTTTATTTCCTAGTTAGAATTATATAACGTCGCTACTGTACTATTTTTTCCAATTTCTTTTGTTCATGTGATATTTTCAGCACAACATTAATTGCCATATTTTGTCCTTTATGTAGAGTGGGTAAAAAAGCTTGGAGCTTTTTTTTTGTTTTTAGCTTTTAATTGCATTTAATTAAGAATCCTTTATAATTTAGAGATAACCTGTATAATATTTTCATTCCTGACTAAAAACAGAACTTGACACGATAATTCATATTTGAATCCAATAAACGTAATATTAATATCTCTTAAATAGATATATTTTGTAACTCAATATTAAACTTAGACCCAGTTTTTAACAGTTGAAAAGAAGTTCAACTATTTTCTTGTGATCTCACAAATAAAATGTTATTACTTATCACATGATCAACTGTATACCGTTAACCCAGTACGAATGAAGTCTGGGCGTGGAAGAATCTGCGAGTGACAGTTTTAAAATAAAAGATTAAATAAAAGATTTTCGTATAAAGATACGGAACAAAGGCAGACACAATAAACTAGTAAAATGCCGCGGTTATCAGCGATAACAATTTTTAAACACGTTTTGCAACGTCTAGCATTTTTACGCACGAAATATAACCGTTAAGTGTAGGCCAAGGACAGAAATATATAATTATTAATTTATTTACGGTTTTTTTAATTAATAAAAATATTTCTCACAATATTGATGAAAATATCTGTCAAATCTGTACTTGAGGATATTTAAAGATCAATTTAACTTGTGGAAGAGGGAAGGTAGAAGTTACACTAACACTACAAACTTAATAAAACTTAGTCTCCGTATAATAATGATAAAATAATTCGGTAATATTATTTATAATTAAGCTATTAATATTTATATTACGTCAGTCCCACTATAATTTGGCCAGGGATTATCTTCCAACACCGGTTGGTCGCACACATTAATTTCATTTTAGTTGAGTGAACTCAATTATCTGTATAGCTCAATTTTATTCTCAAAATGTGACTTACTTAATGATACTATGTACTTTTAAAGATTTACATATGTAGTACCTATTATTCCCTGCTTTTTAACGGTGTCGCTAAAATTTGCTCTACCTACTTTATAGATCTGTTTATTTTGAAAGCAAAAGAAATTCAATTCAATTTCGGTTTAAAAGAAATTCTTTCACTGAAATAATAATATTTTGTCTAACTTAACATACATAATACATAATATTTTAATAATACGATACATAATATTCCCGTTCACAGTATAATTCAAGCTGTCCTCGGTTGCCTGCCAATACCAGATCCGTCTTTGAACCAAGAAGCCATGAAAATTATGAGAATTGCCGATCGTGTTTGTAAATGTAATTATATTTTTTGTTTTTAATTAGAATTTTTTTAATAATATAAAGTTATTTTTGGTTAATTGTCTGTGCTATTATTAGGACTATCGCTATTATTATTACGTTAACTTAATATCTTGTGTTTGAAATAACTGTATAAAAAGCGCAATAAATATTACCCATTAAACAAAAATAGATAACAATACAAAACGCAAATTATATTCTAATTGCGAGCGACATTCATGAGAAAAAGACATCAGTTACACCATTAAATTCGCACACTTAACCAATATTTTTTTAATTAAGAGTTTTGTGTCGGTATATTACAAATATAGATAATATGTATTATAAACTTAAACATAGAATATTATACATTTTATTTGATTGTTTCTACTGCTGTTAAAGTGTATCTAGACATTATTTGGAAACCAATAAAAAGGGTTTTCCCTTCAATGTAAAACCACTATTATTATTGTTTGGAAATAAAATAAAACAAAAAATTAAAAACTATTGCCAATTACCTACACCCTGTATATAATGAGCCCTCTACACAATGGGCAACGTTGGCCCAACAAATGATCGTCAACTTTTGCCGCCAATACGGCGATTATCACAGATCACAGAAATGGCGATTATGAATAAACATTCACAATGACGGCCGAATATAGATATTTAGGCCCTCTACACTATCGTGATAGCCTCTACTCGCCCAACGCTGCCCATTGTGAAGAGGGCCCATAAGTGTTATTTGACTTGCCTTCAAAGCCAAAGGTCGTGATTCGATTCCAACCCAGGGCAAATATTTGAGTGATGAACATCGATGTTTGCTCTTTATCTGAGTGTTTATTATCTATATAAGCAAATATATGTTTAAAAATTATATATGTACTAGCGGTCCGCCCCGGCTTCGCCCGTGGTACATATGAAAAATAGATGTTGGCCGATTCTCAGACTTACCCGATATGCACAGAAAATTTCATGAGAATCGGTCCACCCGTTTCGGAGGAGTATGCAGACTAACATTGTGACACGAGAATTTTATATATAAGATGTTTATCAGCCATTTAGTTAGTTTCCATAACACAAGCGAAAAGCTTAGTATGGGATCAGATCGTACCGATCGTCCTGAAATATTTATGTATATTTCAGGTCTAGTAGCATACGTAACTAGTCCAAAGTTAATGTGCTCGAATACTAAGAACTATAGCGCGGTATTAAACGCATTGGTACTTGCTAAGTGCATATCAGCCCATCTGTGGGAAAACTCGCCGTTTCTGAGTAAACAGCTGAAAGGCATCGGACCTACTTTTAGTTCATTGCTTGCTACTGCTGGAAAGGTATTGTATGGATTAGTTCGCTTACTACTACTATCTCATCACTACTATCTTACTATACTCTAATATCTTATCTTTTATTAAAATTTAACCCCCCATTTGACTACTTCTCTACTCTTCTACTCTCTGCCATTTTTACATTATGTACCTACTTACCTACCCATAAAATATTTTACGTAAAATATTCGTATATATCTCCTTTGAAAAATAAATCACAAATTTTTACCTTGATAAAAATATCATGTGCTCATTTAAATAAATATATTTAAGGTTAATTTTATGCTGCTTGAAGAAAGCCATCCAAGAGACTTAGAAAGGGTAAGTTTTTATCACTAAATACCTAGGCACTTTTACTCAAAATATGACCGTAGATATATTAAAATAGTTTGCATGTATCATTGCAAATTGTATTTTAATTAAGTTTTCATTTAGTGAAATCAAAAAATCTAAAATTCTTACTTATTAATATTGGCCATCAATCAACACACTAAATATTTGTTCAAATCAGTCAATTCACTACAATTACGGCAACGCCTTTGACATTTAGACAAAAAATATAAAACTACATAATTGCGCGTTCGTTAAAGTATCGTCAATCATTATTTAACGACAGCAAGATATTTAACCCCTTATTGCATGAATTATTAAGGAGATGAAATAAAAATTATTTTTTGGCAAAAAAGTGTTTATTAGACCTTACATTATGAGATCAAATTGAGAAAAAAAATTATTTACTTATATTATAGAAAATATGAAACGGCGCCATATATGGACTCGTATGCAGTGTTTGTTGTATTTTTTCTGTCATATATGGCTTCGTATGCAATTAGAAAAATGTAACTAATTAACAAAATAAAAATATATTCCGGACTCATTTCACACACACGGTTGCTAAGCCCCAAACTAAACTTAGGCTTGTATCCTGAATGCTAAGTCAACTGATATACTACATATATTTAACATAAATCCTATCCTACTAATAATAAAAATGCGAAAGTTTGTGAGGGTGGATGTATGTGTATGTGTTTGTTTTTTTACTCTTTCACGCAAATACTACTGAACCGACTTCAATGAAATTTATCACACATAATATAGAGGGTAACTTGAACTAACACATAGGATAGGTTTTATCCCGGAAATCCCACGGGAACGGGAACTATGCGGGTTTTTCTTTGAAAACGCGGGCGAGGCCGCGGGCGCAATGTTAGTACTTACTTTATATGGATACCTAAATAACACCCAGAATCACAGCCAACTTATACTTCGTGAAATTGCTTAAAACAATAACGTTTGTCAATAGAACATAAAAACACGTTATATTTTTCACATAACGTGAAGGAATGAAATTTGGAACAATATAGGCATAGCTGACGGGCGTTATTCTTCCAAATTGGGTAATTACTAATCCCATCAGATCGTACAGAATCAAAGTGAAAATCTAGATGTCTTGCAGGAGTTTTTCGTAGCTTTATTGTGGCAATTGGCGAGTCAGGAATACTGAGGAGACTCGAGAGATGCCGATGTTCCTAAGTTTTTGAGAGACGACAACGTCTTTTGGTAATAAGAGCTTTCCCAGACTTTCGCATATGCTTCTGAAACGGCTAAATAAAAATCAAACAGTTGCATATAGCATGAGTCTGTATTTATTGATGATGATTTGATATTTACATGCTTAGCAGTGAGATAAAAGTGCCCAGGATCCATACTGGAACAATCAGTGAAAGTATCCTTAAATGCATACCAAGCCACATATGACATAATATATTTTGGACGGAATCAGACGGAATGCATACGAAGCCAAATATGACAGATTTGGAAAAGTACAAAAAAACATGATTAAAGCAAAAAAATCAACTAAACCAAATGTTTTACCTTATTTTAGAAAGACTAAAGAATGAAGTAATATTTTTTTTCATGGCTTTACTCACCTTTTTGATATTGAAATCTTAATTTGAAAATCACGGTTTTTTCCGCGCACCCAAACCGTCGCACGCGCTAGACTAAATCTTTAATATATCTGATGGATAATATTTACACTGTACAAATTAATTACATTCCAATTCTCGATGAAATGCTGTTTAAGATGTAAGGTAGTTTTTTTAGATATTGTTTATAGTTAGCCTATAAAAAATTCATGAACTTCGTCGTCCATATATGGCTTTGTATGCGGTAAGGGGTTAACGGTCAGGGCTATTATAGATGAGCATATTACCATTATTATCTTTTACTCGGTATTAATTATATTAATCTATTGGTAAACATATTGCGAAGTGCAAAAACTTCGAATTGAAAAGTTATATTGTTTGCATAATCTTTAAATGTTCATAAACAAATACATAATTATAATTGGCGTGTAAGCATTGCACGAATAAAAATACCTATAAAACAAAAAATAATAATAAAAGTGACAAAAAATATACCTATAAAATAGTCCGTGTGTCTGTAAACATGCTAGATTCTATCATTTCGTTGCAAACGCATCTTTAAATTATATTTTATTGTTTGTGTGTTAAAAAAAATGTTGCAGAAAAAAAGCTTCAGAATCCTTTTTATTTAACAAGCTTTTTTAGCTAGATGCGCATATGATAACCCTAAGAGCAAGGACTTAATTTAAACATATTCTGAATAATCTCTGGGTAGTTATTCCAAACTATTTTTCTTTGCCATGGATGTCTCAAAAAATCTCAATTTCGTAATTCGTAATCAATCGCCTATTTAAAAAATAGATACCTATTATACAGAGTATTTTTGGTTTGTTTGGTACTACCATGTACTACCTACTTACATATATTTAATTCAAAGACTTAACGCGACCGATTTTTTTTTAATTATTTTCCCCTAATAAACATCTTTATCGCGTAAACGTATCGGGCGAAGCCGGTCGGCATGTTTTAAATAAAAATAATTAAAACTTTATAGTCCATTATATTTCTACCTACATTATAATTCTTCGCTGTAGTCACTCGTCTCCTAAATTTGCCTATTCGTTTCCTTTTTTTAAATTGTATTAAGAAAATTCTTTATATTTACAGATAATGAACAAAGGTCCCCCAGCGGGCAACATACTCCGAAAGCAGATAAGTCTGTTACCAAAATACAGCCTAAAGATAAAGCCGATCAGCGAACACTCAATTCGCATTGAATTGCAATTATTGAATCACGCGTTTTTATCAGAAAATATAGAACAACTGACAGCTGGAGATACGCATAAATTTTATTTAATTGTTGGGGACTCGGAAAACAACTTGCTGTACTTGTCATCTTTTAAGTAAGTTGGTGTTATTAAATTAAAAAAGTATGTATTGGCATCTTCTTGTAATTTCCAGTAATTTGGTTAAAATCCTTGAACTTTAAAAAAACCATCAAATTTACTTGCATGTTCAGATCGTCTATCCAAACATGCATGATAAATGGAATTCCTACTTACCTCGTATGCTACCTATACTGCGTAATTAGCTTAATTATAGCAATATGTTTCAGAGATACAGATTTACTAAACCTCTACGATGGATGTATCACGTGCGATATTACCAGGAAGCAACCTAACGAGCATAAAGTTATGGCACATTGCATCAGTTCAAATTTTGGTACGATAATAATCAGAAGTCATCATGAGTTAAACGTAATTCTTATTCAACTTTTTATGTTTGTTTCAGTTGGCATTGATGATCACTGCGAATATGTATTCAACGAATTGCCTACATATACACGTATGGAAAAGAATTTGATGATAGATGAAGTACAAGTGTATGAACCAGAAAAAGAAATCTGTGTTAAAGACCGTAAACGTAAAAATGATACCGATATCGTACAGTCCAAAGAAAAAATAAAACGAGACACGAACATAATAAAGCAATTTAAACATTTAAAGGAATCTTTTGAGTTATCTTCAGAAAATTTATCAAAGAATTTAAATGAAACAGCGGAACTATCGAACAAAATTTTATCTGATCTTACTAAAACAGATAATGATATTATTGAAACAGTTGCTACGTTGCCCATTAAAGACAAAATTACTAATGAGAATGTTGTTGAAATATCAGATGAAGAAGACTATATAGATGACGCGGAAATAAATAATATTCTGAATGAAATTGAAGGAGAGATAAAGCATGTAACAGTCAATAATAAAAACATTGAACGAAATATTCAAATTAAACCAATAGAAAAATTATATAGCATCTCCAATAGTGTTACTAATACAGGCATAAATAGATCATCGATACTACGACCCCATGGTATATGTAAAAATAAGCAAAAAGCTAAAAAATCTAATTTCAGTTTCATAGACTTGATAGAAAAACAAAACAATTCCCAAAATGAAAATATAGTGGAAAAGCAAACCGATACTGGTTTTTCTGGTGCTATACGAGATAATATTAATGAGTTTTTGAAGAAAGCTCAAATGAAAAAGCAGACTAACGCAAATGTAATAGAACTCTTGAGCAGTCCAGTTTCAAAGAATACAGATTCTTCATTATCTACTGTAGTCCGTGAAGATGTACTGAATATTGAAAATGAAAATAATCTTAATTCTGATATCATAACCCAACCAGATAAACGATCTAAATATAATGATTATGCAAGCACAACGCAGAATGTATCATCAAATACAAATACAGAAAACATGCCACTTTGTAAAATAAATAAAACTCATGAAATAAATCCTTATTCGCTACAGACAAATATTGAGGAGCCTAGTATTCTTAACAACGATTCAAAGACGAACAGTATTAAAAACATCAGTGGCTTTACATCTAATGAACATAAATTAAATACTTCAATTGCTCCAAATGCTGTAACTACAATCCAAAACAACAGTTTAGTTCCTATAACTACACTTATACAACACAGAGATGAATTACAAAGTAGACCTTGTATTAAAAATAATATAACGCGGGACAACAAAATGAATAGTGATAATGACCAACAAATATTAGAACTTTCACACGCAATTACCAATGCAAAAACTTATAGTGATATTATAAATTCAAATGATGTTATTAGGTATAAACCTGAAACTAATTTTAAAACTAAAGACAATAAATTTAAACAATTTATCAAAAAGTTTTCCTATAAAGCTACTAACATTAACACTTGTACCAAAATACTGCCGGAATGCAAAATTCAAATAATAAGCCAACTGAAAGTGGATTTCAATGTTACTGAAATAAAAACTCCAAATGATAATTTCAAAAATACTGAAAACAAAAGTCCTAGCTTAAATTCTAATGATACGAAAGTAGAAATAACCGAAATCTTATCACCTGACCAAAGCCATGAGAATGAAATAAACTATGAAAATAAACAAATTACACATGAGAAAACAGCAATGCCTATATTAGAACATATTGAAAATATATCAAACGACAGAGTAGAAGAGTTAAAGACAAATGATAACGTTAATGTTAACGATATTTTACTCAAATACAAAAATATTATTGATTCAAGGTATGCAAATAATAGATATAAAATAATTTTATACTTGCAATTATACCATTATCGTGTCATGATAACATGATGTTACTAAGTAGCATTTAAATTAACTAAACACCACTAACTTTATTCTAATACAAACAATCTAAAAACATAAATAACCATTTCCCACTAAGAGCATCAGAGAAAATTAAATTGGTACTTACTCTTTTTACAAATTAATATTTATTTATTTTTTCAGAAAGAACAATCCAACGCCAGCTGTAAAAGAAAACGAAAACTATAATGGTCACTTCGATAAAGAGTATAAGAAGGCACCTACAAAACCAAGAAAGCAATATAAAATTACTGATTTACATAAAGTTGACATACCGCTTCCTGAATCACTTTCTTCAATCATCACTGACGCTAAAAAGTGTACAAACATAGATATCCATACTAAAATGAAAGAAATCAATCAATCTCTGGAACGTAATAATAAAGAAGAAATTAACCAAACTTTTGAAACTAATAATAAAGAAGAAATTACATTAGTTCAAGATGACCCCGAGATACCCGAAGTTATTTGCAATCTTATAAACTTGAATGATGATTTAAAATACACTCCTCCTACAGAAATAGATATTGATACCGATGAAAGGGATTTAAATTTGAGTGAAGCAATACTTAATCCAAAAACTTTTCTGGAATCCGTTCAAAACGAAACAGAAGTGATACCACCACCGCCAGAATTCTGTGATGATATTGCGTATTCACCAATCGATAATAACACTAATTGCAATGATATTGAGTTTAATTTAAATTCAACGGATGAAGAAGAAAACATGAATCTTTTCGCCACAAATAATTTTGAAAATGATGACCAAGACTATGAAGTCATAGATACGCCAAAAGTTGAAACTTGGAATCTTTCTACAGAAGACACAGATTCCGTTCCCTTCAAACCTTATCGATTTTCAAACAACACACGACCTTGGAGTGTTTTCACACAAAACTCCAGTCAGCGACATGAAAAGTTAAATCGGTTTAAGTTTAAGAAATCACTGTGTCCTGACACAGTGATTTCAAATTGAAGAAAAGAGTATGATATTAGTTTGTGAAAAGCTTGTGAAAAGTCAAATTAAATTTTATAATTATTATTTCTTTTGTTTCATTTACTTCTCAATTCTTTGAAATATAATAAGTATAAGAAACGGAATAGGAGCAGTCAAACTCGCTAACTACTACTAGGCTGTAATTACCTCTATTTTTTGCTTTGGCGTAAAGCTACACAAAGTCACCATAAATATACTAATTTTTTTAAGTACGATAAGTTTTGCCTACTAATATTATAAATGCGAAAGTTTGTGAGGATGGATGGATATCCATCCGTTTGTATCTCTTTCCCGCAAATACTACTGAACCGATATACAATATGATTTGGTATATCGGTTCAGTAGTTTGGAGACCCAGAATAAGGCGTAGGGTAATTTTTATCTCGGAAATCCCACAGAAATGGGACCTATGCGGGTTTTTCTTTGAAAAATCCAGTACATAGTAAATGCTAACTAGTATTAGGTAGGTTATTTAATTATTAACGATCTATGTGAAGCCTTACCTACGTCAAGGGCGGTGTATGTAAATTGTTTCATCATTTCATGCACTATTTGCAAGTCATCCAGTGGCTGAAACAGTACATGGACTGACGACCTCGTTTGTAAGCTAATCTCAAGAACTGGAAATTTTTCAAAACTTCTTTCTCCGTTGGATCGAGATGAACGTGACCCCGTGTACTGTTAAAAATAATAATAGGATAGGATAGGATAATATATTACGTGCCACGCACGAAGCCAGGGTGGACCGCACTATTAAGTGCTTTTTATGCTGTACTAGCGGTCCGCCCCGGCTTCGCCCGTGGTACATGTTTACGTTTTCTCTAAATAAGAACCATCCTCGTACTTCAAGGAATATAATAAAAAAAGAATTATCGAAATCGGTTCAGCCGTTTTCGAGTTATGCGCTTACCAACACATTTTGCGATTCATTTTTATATATATTAACAGAAATGTCAAATCCAACCAGTAGTTCCAGCGATAGCATAAAGAAACAGATAATATTTTAAAAACTCTATTCCTATTACTGTAGAGGCTTACTTTTTACTCCTTTTTCATATTTATAGGTTAGACATGAAACTCAGTATCGGGTTGTAAAAATGAAACAAATATTTATATATAAGCAACACCAATTTTATTGTAGTTATTAGCAAATTCAATACTAGCAAAACAAAGAAAACGTTTATTTTCACATTTTCACAATGTATCATCTTTCAACAAGTTTTTAGATCTAGGCAAGTGAAATGTACAGTGTAAGTTTCTACGTCAGTGACATTATTCTCTACGATTACAGTTTATCGATATAAATAGTAAAACCAAGACTAACTAAACATAAATTATAATACGTGAACTCCGATGTCTCGATGGTCGGACATTATAGTTTTATTTAGTAGGTCTTGGTTGAAACTCCATTCCTTTATTCAAATTAGTCTTTTCTAAGTTGAACAGTGCGACCAATAGAGGGGCAGGTTGAACTCACACCATTCAATTTAAAAGAAACTCGGTGTGCAGAGCCCTCGCAGCCTTAGGGCGCCGAGCGACGGCTCTGTACTGATACAAAATGTTACAACCTCTATACTTTGCATTAAAATAATGCCCATTTTCACAGGCAAGGGACCTCCTAGCTCCACATCCGTTATTTCCAGTGATATATTCACTCAAACACATAGTTCTCAGCCTCCATGCAAAGTTTACCATCATGTATAAAAATAAAATATACACAATTATTGGTAAATTCATTATTTCAATCAATCCTGCCTCGTTACATAATCCATCTCGCGCAAGACCCAACCCTTGCTCGTTTAAGATTTCGAGTAAAATACAACTATAACTGTAACTACGGTGTTAAACTTAATTTATATGTTTGATGATTATATATTTCTTGGGAATTCATTGAATAAAAAAATAGGGATATTAAAAATCATAAATAAAGCAAAGGTTCGGACAGTTCGTCAACAAGACATTACCAGCTGAGAATATTTTTCCGTTTAATGCTCAGCATGTTAGAAAAATCTCAACACACCAGACGAAAAAAAAGTTTAAATAAATTACATGAAAAATCTATCATTTTATTATATTATACATTAAAGCTAATGATTTTGATAAGTAGGTAATGACTTCAATTCAATATTAATGCAAAACATGCCTAAATTATGCTGAATATTAAACTGGAAAGTTATAATACACACTTTTTTGTTATTTTTTATATTATTTTTTATTTTTTTTTTACTTTTTTATTTTTTTAAGTAATTTCCACGCTGGGAAAATTACACTAATTCTATGCAAAGTATAGCTTGTATTTATTATATGACCACTCCATACTTTGTTTCCTTAAGTTTACGGGCTATGCTGTGTACTCTCGCACATTCGCAGTCGAGTTGGAGACAAAAAAATATTACATTACATTTTTCTTTACACACAACATAAATCTCATAGAATCCATAAACTTCGTCCAATATACATGGACTTTTGTTCAAAAACATAAAAATGGTAAATTGTAAAAAAAAATAATAAATAAAACTTGCGAGAAACATGGAAACTATCTAGTGTAGGAATATAGGAATTGATATATTATGTATTCACTACGACAGCTTCCAAAATACACATCTATTACGAATAAACTTCAATTACAAAAACGTTTCGTGTCCAACAAGTAAAATTTTTACTCTTAAATTTTGACACAAAACATAAAGCTCGTCAATTATTATGCCAATGATATTATATATAGAAACAAGAGGTAGATACGCCACCAACGCACAAAAACGGATTTTGTATAGCTTTATTAGACTTACATTAGAGTAGATTTAGATCATCGAAACGATAAAATAACGTAATAAATCTAACTAGAAATAATAACAGCAATTTTGAGCTTTATAACAAGCCCATTGGGTTTAGATCAGTCGTTGGAACGGTGTTGTGTTCATTGTAGGATGAAATCCCGGTGCACGAAGCTAAGTGCGGCGGCTCCACCATCTTACACTTGCATTATAATGTGCAAAATAATGGTCCTGAGAAAGCATTATTCGCTCGGAGTGTCCCACTGATCTCAGTGACGAGCTCCCCGAAATCGTTTCACTATTATTGAAATGAAAACTTCTTTAGCGGCGTTGAGCACTTTTTCTGTAATGGGTATAAAATCTTAAACTCGCGTCAGGACACGTGACCTGATCGAAAAAGCGTAAGACGGATGGATATCAAACATGCTCAACGTTAATAATCAAGTTTTCGCTTCTGCCGGCACTCCCGGAGTGCAACCCGTCTTTTTTATATCCTACAAGGATGGAGTGATGACCTTGTTCGGGTTCCGGGAACTGCCTTGACACGTATAGCGTAAGACACCGGTCTTACACTATGGAGGACCACCTTATGGAGTTCTATAAGGAGGACTATGCTCAGCAGTGGGTGTCTATCGGGTGAAATGATGATGATGATTATCACATCAACTCCCTGACACAAAACGAACACTACAGCTAGTAATAAATACTTAATACAGTTATATCCCCAAAAAAGTTTTTATCATTTTAATACAACTTCAGAATAATAATTAAATAGTAAATGAAATTGTCACATTCGTTTACATGTGCAGGAAACGTACCATCTATATCATTGAACCTTCTGTGTCGTTAGTCTATGCCAATTGCCATGGCAACTATTTTTTTTTTTTTTAATTGGTGAATTCTTATGACGTTTGCTTACACCTGCGCGGAAGTGACAAACTATCTTTGTCTTTTTTGTTTATATCATTTTATTATAGCCATCTCTCTTATACAGTCTGTCAATGTAATAAATTAAGTAATATGAAAATTTTATTTGTGCCTGCCGCTGCATGTGGAGCATTTTTTTTGGGTATGGTGAGTATATAACGTATCTATATATATAATATCATTGTATTTGCAAATATATCGTCAATAAAAAAACACAATAAATAAACAATAACGGTTAATTAAATATTAATAATGTATAATAGCACTGCAAATGTGCCAGTTATACAGCATAGCCCGAAGCGCTTTGGCTAGCGAGTGGTGTTATGTGGCCTCTATCCACGCGACATCGCGCCAGCCCCGAGTGACTTCTATACGCATAACGCATTTTTTATATGTAAATAGAATAATGGGCCAACTTCACAATGGGCAGCGAAGGGCGAAGAGACAATCACGATAGAGTAGCCTCTAAATGTATGATCAGCCGTTATGTTTTGATAAAAACACCTTTTTAAAAAAATATTAAAAATAAACACGTAGACACGTAATTATATTATATTTTTTTAGGTATAATAAAAATTTTTGTTTTGTCATCACGCCGTATTGGCAAACATCGACGTTAGGCCAACGCTGCCCATTGTAGCTGGCCCATGTTGTCAGTGGCCATATGTTTTACGTATAACATGTCATATTGGATAGATCACCGGGCGTTATAGATGTCGCGAGATGAGGCTTTTCACTTTTTGGTCATAATCTTGAGGTACTCGAGCGCATTCTGTGCTGCAGAGGACTGTGCGTCCTTGCTTGTAAGACCTGACCCATAGCACACGGCTACCGGCAAAGTGGACAATTGGACAAGGCACTGGCACCGACCAGTCATTGATTTCTCCTCAATATCCACGTACGTGACTTCAAATGATTGCTCCGATGCAATCTCTTGCAAAAACTTGACGAAGTTAAAGTCTTTGTTGTTCAGCGGTGTCACCTGAAACATAAAGGTTTTGTGAAATGCATATTTAGGAATGTTTAAAAGACACCCAATCTATTACACAAATCTAAGATACCAAAAAACAGAAATAATATATTATATATTATTTGTGTGTTTGTCTAGCTTAGTTACTTTTATTTTAAAATTTGTATATTATCTTTATTTTTAAGATGAAAGCGTGAGGAGGTGCAAAACTCCGTTTTAATAGGCATCATATGCATTGTTTTTACAAATTAACACTAGACTTAAACAATTCAAGACACACAACCTACCTACAAACCATCGCGTTGCAAAAACAAACAACATAAAAAGAGCGTGTATGCCGAGCACACGTGTCCGAAGTGAAACTTCTTTGACAAGATTTAATACCAAAATCATCGCCTTAATCGATGATGCGACCTTGAAATTTTACTTTCAACGCGACCACACCCCGGACACTCCATACAAAATTATCGTTTTGACAGTCACACTGTAGAGACTGCAAATGTGTGTGTTAACGCTTTATGGTTGGCACATTTTTGACTAGCGTAAAAAAAAATCGCGTTTTTCTGATGAAATACAATCCGTAAACAGCACAATATCTAACCATTTTATACGAAAAACGATAATCACAAATCCAAAATAATAAAATTACTTTAAGTCAATTTGATTAATGTTGTCAATCTTCGTTGCGTATCGTCCCTGTAGAAAAATGTGGACCATTTTTAGACTGATCGTGCGGGGTGAGGTAAGAGTTTAATTTTGGCGGGAGGCGGAGTGTCCGTTCTGTAGCGTTTAGCTACTATTATATTGTATTCTGTGACGCGACTAAAGAAGTTTCACTTCATACACATATGACATAGAGCATGCAAGTAAAATGTAATGCCGTACCTGCAACTTGGCCAGGTTGGGCCCGACAGACTGTTTGAGGTGTTTGTGAAACTGCGACACCTTGTGGCTGTGACTCGTGGTCAACGTTGATATTTTACTATCTTTCAAGTCGGCATATCGGGCCGCGACACCGCCCTAGAACAATAACACCAATTACAATCACACAGCTGACCAATTTTGAATACATTAGCATAGTAGCATAGACATCGGCTTTTTTCATTTTGCGGGTATGTTTTGCTAGCAGTTAGATCCTATTTTTGTTGCAGTGGGAGTTCAAAGGCAGACACGTAAATTGAGATCCATTGCAAAAACATTTATTAACAAGTTACATTACACCTAATTAAGAACAAATTTGCGGGTAGTATGAAATTACAAGCATTCATTCAACATTTGGCTATTAATTCCTCGCAATCAAATCATATCTACAAATAGTTGAGCTTTAGTACAATGCTAGCAAAACATACTACATTTGACACAATATATGCCGATTATTCAAAACTACCCCCATTTTCACCAAGAGTGACCCTTCTGTTAAAATCGTTGCCGGAAGCAGGCGCCGACCGAAAGATAGTAAAACACCTGGCCAAGTGCTAACCTTTCAAACAAAAGAGCCACTTAGCGATCATGGCTGTTGTATGAAGCCTTGGCGAGATATTTTCAAGTGACCAATAATTATTATTTTAGCAGTGCAGGTTTTAATCATGATAATGTTTGCACATGAGGAGGCAAATATTTTTATGGGTTAATCAAAGTGATGGGATATAAAATTATATTCATGATGCTTTCATAACATGAAAACAATGAGCAAACTTAAACATTAAAATTTAAATATTATTAACAGGATAAAATAACTTGACTATTTACAGGGAGAAGGCATATCCATGAATTTATGAAATCCTGAGTTTAGTTAATGCATAAGCTATTTCACAGCATGGTTACTAAAGATCTTCCAGGAGAAAAAAAAGCTCTGTGGCTAATATAAGTCTGCTGGCAGTTATGCATTTATAATAATAATTGAACTCTGACAGTTTCAAGGATGATCAAACTCAATTGGACCGATTATTGTGGAATTCCCACAAACTACATGTATTCAGCCAATTAGCAGAATCAATGTAGCATGTTCCATTTTGCAAAACAAGTTCATTACATATTACACGGTCTTCAATGTCTTAACCAAACATTACTGCGTTTCAATAAGGGAACTTTTCAACATAAACTCATAATTCTCCTCTATCGATAAGCAGGATTAGAAGGAATACAGTATATTTTCATTATTAAAATACAGCAAAACCAAACTATAGTATAACAGCAGATACAATAATGTAGGTCCTGGGTTCGATTCCCGGTGGAGACTAAGAAAAAAAATGTCTCGGTCTGGCAGGACACAGAAGGCTGATCACCTACTTGTCCCTAATGAAAATCGATCAGTGAAACAGATGTATGAATAATGCATCTGCCCCTTACCGCACTACGGGGACACGGGACTTCACACACACACATGTTAATGTATTACTCCAGGAAAGTTTAAAAAACAGTCTCATCAGATTAAGGGCACCATGAACACAAAATATCCCAGGTAAATGATACAAAGCAAGGACAATACCTCTTCCTCAGGCTGGAACGACTCCGGCGGGTTGTCCTGCAGCGCCTGCCACATCTTATAGGCCGCTTGTCTCTTGGCCAACTTCTTAGCCTTGCCGGTTCCTACTTCCCGCCTCTTGAGTAGAGTGCACACGATTGTAAACTGCCTCTCGTGGGGTAGGCCTGGGAATGGTTGATTATCTGACTTTAAAATAAGGATCATGTTCTCAATTTGTATTATTTTTATTTTTAAGCTATTGCATAGCTTCTATCGCGGGCCTTGAGCGCGGGGACCGAATCCAGAAATTCCGTAACGAAAAAACCTCACGCTCCCCACTCCAACGGGCACGGAGGTGTGGCTTGAAGGCATAGCATGCAATAGCTTTACCGCGGCAGTCCCCGAGTGCCACACTTCTTTTTTTTATATTATGCTGTTAATTTTGTATAAAATATTTGTAAGTAATGTTTCACAATTATGTAATAAAGCAAGTATTAATGATTCACATTGCAATGAAGAAATAATACTTGAAATATTGGAAATAATGTAATGTTTCTATCTCTTGTTCACATGTATTTAGTGTTGAAAGCCCACATAACTATCATCTTTTTAAGCATACCCTCAAAAATTATTCACTGCATCATAGAAGCGTCTATCAAAAAAGCCGCTGGCTGTATTAACTCAGGCCCCGGAACCACAGACACAATAGAAAATCTATTTTGTCGTGGACCGAACAGGCCGTTCGGGGCTCAATGGGTTAACTAGTATATAAATAAACTCACGTCTATTAACATTATCATCGTTCTCCGCGTGGTAGGAGGGCGGGGGCCAGAAGCGCGACATGCACAGCTCCTGCAGCCAGCCCACCGGGTTGCCCATCAGCTTGTCCTCGAACGACGACACCACCGTGCTGTTACCAAAATAACAATTACATTATATTATCATGTTTATTCATAAGAAAATGTTTACCTGTTTTCTCCATAAGAACTTCGTACTTCAATATATTGAATATTATAAAAAAAAGACGGGTTGCACTCCGGGAGTGCCGGCAGAAGTGACTACCCAATGCCGCTAAGGAAGTTTTCACTTCAAAAATTGGTTGTCTGTAAAGTCGGTTTACTGACGATAGTTGAACGTGACAACGTCCGATTGTGCTTCTTTGTCACTCGTTCCGCGCTCTCGCTCGCACTTCAAGCCTTACATGGAACGCCTCAGAGCGAGGTAACGCCGCATGAGTCATGTTTTTTCGTGCGTGCAGCTGGCTCTATCGAATTATAAGACGTTGTCACGTCAATAATAATTAGATTATATTATCATGTTTACTCATAAGAACATGTTTACATGTTTTCTCCATAAGAACTTTGTACCTCAAGGAATATTATAAAAGAATAAACGAAATCGATTCAGCCATTCTAGAGTATTGCGCGAGTATGATATTCTATATACTTATAACTAGGGATGTAACGATACATGATTTTGCCGATACGATACCGATACCGA
>CAJQZN010033038.1:0-15165 GCA_907164685.1 Colias eurytheme
AAAAAATATATTCATGAGTTTTCAATCTATAGTGGTTTAAAGTTAACTCAAAAATGGACCATTTTCGTAAATTTTCTAAAAAATCTTAGAGAAAGTGTAAGAAATGTATATAGTATGCTATATATTCGTGATCTACTTAATAAGCTCTTTCATTTGATACCCCACACGGCATGTTTTGGAAATTTTTATTTGTTTCTTTGTATGCCATATTTAATTACCGGGGTGCGGGCAGGGGGACCACAAAACTGGTTGGCAACATCTGTCTATAGGATGTCTGGGATCTATACAATATATATCAGAAGTCAGATTTAGGTCCGCGATTTTTGCAAACGAAACTCCACTGAGAGTCCGGTCTATATTTCGAATGGTATAAGCTGTGATGTAACATTCCTACGAATCAAATGTTATAACTCACAATGTTGGTGTGATTTACCTATAATATTTTGAGGTATGGTCTATTACCTAGGTTACATTTTCTTTTGAATGTTTTGGAATAGAGGAAAGGTTTGTGTCGTCCACGTTCGTGTTTTTGTTCGAAAAATGTTACAGCAATATTATTTTTGCTTTCTACATCAGGATGGAACAAAACACTGATCATAGTGTTTGAGTAACAATAAAATATAACACAACAAATGTTCAATGTACTCAAAAATAAATGTAAAGTGAATGCTATAATCTATACCCACCCTTTGTTTTTCATCTTTACCTATACACTCATATTATGAGTTTTATTAATTCTATTTAAAAATGTTTACATAATTACAAACAAAACAAACTAAAAAAATGTACAAGGCAATTATTGCTCACCTATTATACTCTCTTGTAGCTTCCATGATAACAGAAAGGCCGCCCCCTTGATTATCTACAGTAACATGTTGATCAGTAGTTTGCTTGGTCTCTTCCCTTTTTATATTCTGTTCTTGATGTTCCATCACACTATCGTCTATATTGAACTTAGGCATTGTAGCATATTTACTCGACTGATCAACAGAACTCATAGGTTTTTTGAACTGTGACATATTAGGAGTACTAGCATCCTTTATATTAAAATTGAACACTTGAGTACATGATGGCTCTTCGTAGTAAGCTGTTTTATTTATCTGGAAAAAATTACATATTTTTTAATATACAATTACCTATTTTGATAATGTGATTAACATGCACAAAAAATATACCTGAGGCATTTGAGTAGGAGCATTAAATTTTTTCTCATTTTCTTTATCATTAGGTAGACTCTGCATTTCAGTCAGCTCATAGGTCTTCTTTGTATTCAATGCCATTGTCATAGATCTATCTTCGTGTATATCAAATTTTGGCACGTCATATTGCTCTTGTACCATTGGCTGGACCATTGACGGTTCTAAAAAAAAAATGTAATAAAAAAAAAACGGAATAAATTTAATTATATTTATTCCGTGTAAGATGATGATCACTTACCATTGTCATTGAATATGTTTCTAAGCTCCCATCTGGCCTCTTTAGTATTCACAGTAACTGAATCTCCCAAAAGGTTACCCATCAAACTTCTATTGAATTCTTCCATCAAATTGTTTTTACCATAATTTGTACCATTTTCACCTCCATAACTGGGAGAAGTGTGTTGATTTAATTGATTTTCTTTATCTACTTGTGGCTTACGATTCTCATCAACATTCTTAGCTGCATGTTCACTGACTTCTTTAGAATCTAAATTAACAAAAACTTTAGGTTCTCCAGGAGAATGTATTGAAGAGACTTTTGTAAAATTTTGTAAACAAGGCGTACTTAGAGGCATCAGCTGCGACATATGATCTTGTTCACTATCCAAAGCACAATTTGCTAATGTTTCTAATGCACTACATTGTGCCAATGTTTCATTCATGTTAAATTTTTGCCTCAACTCCTCATTTGTTTCACTTTTGGGTTTAAATGTTTTCTCTAAATTATACTTTCTTGACCTTATTTCTTCTAAACTGTACTCCTTATCATTAACATATACCTAGAATGAAAAATAAACAATTAGATACACTTATAAACTTCAAACAGTTTTCCAATAAATATGTAGAAATAATTACCTGAGATTTATTATAACAGGATATTTTTGTTGGGTCTACAGGATCAGGTACACATAGAGGCACATTAAATGTTAAATCATCAACACAATAAGGCAGGTGGTTGGCTGAAAGTCTAAGTTCGTCATCTGTATCTTCATAAGCTAATGAATGGGAAAAACAAAAAATATATTAAAACATTGTAAACATTAAATATTAATACTTTATGGGCAATATAACATTAAAGTTAGGTAAAGGATAGTTATTTAAGCACTTGCAAGCTAATTTTTTCTAGCAATCCATACTAATATTATAAATGCGAAAGTAACTCTGTCTGTCTGTCTGTTACTCAATCACACCTAAACTACTGACCCAATTTGCATTAAATTTGGTATAGAGATATTTTGATACCCGAGAAAGGACATAGGATAGGTTTTATCCCGGAAATCCTACGGGAATGGGTTTTTCTTTGAAAACGCGGGCGAAGCCGGGGTGGACCGCTAGTTTTTAATAATTTTGACTTACGTGTGAATGACAGTGGTTGGTGTGGTACAATATGCGAGTGAACCATTTTCGTTTTAGGGTTGGTCCAGATACCCACTTCTTTGTCGTTCTCGATGTTACTGCAAGCTTGAACTAATGATGCAGGCCCTGGGTCCTCTGCCACAGGAATTGTTGCACGGGATGTTGATGGTGCATCCTACATTGGTATAAATAAAAAAAAATGTGTGCGTGTACTAGTGTACACACGTAAGAAGTGAAACTTTTTTATGACCTTATTTTTCAAAACATAATTCACTATATGAATATTTACAGAAATACGTCAATCACGCGTGGTACGGATAAAAACAAGATGGCGCGTAACGGAAAAACGTTACACTAAATTTTTTTCCAACCCCGATAAAGTTTCACTTCAATAAACAAAAACATGGTACATACAAAGATATTGAGATCAAAATTAAAGACTGTCATCAAAATTATAATACAAGTTGTTGAATGTGGCTAAGAGAATATTGTTTTGTTATATTATCTCTATAATTTTAATACATATAAATAAAAATACAGCTGTCGACTAATTATGGTAATGTATATATGTATGTATGTATAATATGGTATGGTATAATATAACTTTCCATTACTAGTGCAATAAGATTATCCTTACCTATTCCAACATACAAAGAATCAAAGCATGTAATAATTGAACAGATTATGGATGATAGGCATAGGCTATAAATCAAAGATTATATAATCCATACTAATATTATAAATGCGAAAGTAACTCTGTCTGACTGTCTGTTACTTAATCACACCTAAACTACTGAACCAATTTGCATGAAATTTGGTACGAAGATATTTTGATACCCGAGAAAGGACATAGGCTACCTTTTATTGCAAAATATGTACCACCGGCGAAGCCGGGGCGGACTGCTAGTAGGCTATAAATCAAAGATTACATAATTGGATATACAAAAATAGCCATAAGAAACTTACCTCAAAAACATTAAGCATGACATTAGAATTTGGGTTTCTCCCATCATTTCCTTGCTGTCTCACCACTCCTGGTGTTACACTTTTAATACTGTCACCTATTCTTTGAACAGGCACACTAGCTATGTTACGCCTCTTAAATGACTTTAATGAAGTGAGAGCCAAACGGGTTTCCGCAAGAGCAGATGCTGCCTTCCTTTTTGTTGGAGAATCATCATGTAACATCCTCTGTGCAAAAAACAACTGGAAATTCCTGCAATTGAAAATACATTTACTCTACAAGTTTATATTTGCTACCAATAATAGCTGAATACTGTAAGTTTGTGAGAATTGTTTTATGTACACAATATACATGCATGCATGTTACATAATATTGCAACTATTTGATCATAAATTTTTGTTTATTTGTCAAAAATTATTTTGATTGAAAAAACACCTTGTAACACATTTGTAATTATAACAAATGTGGAGATGAGGCAGACTAAACAAAGTGTAATGAAGTAATTTGATATTTACAACCTAGTTATCAAATTAATGCATTTGCTTGAACAAGGTCACAATTGTTAAAATGGCCATTCAAGCACAATTGCACAATTTATAAGAGACCATAAGAAATTTTCATTTTATAACAAGTTCAACTATAAATAACATTAAAATAAGTGGCAATCTTATTATAAAACATATATTTAGTCAATAAAGAAATTTTAAAAGTAAAACTCTTTATCAAAACTAGGAAGCTTCCTAGTACATTCCATTGATACCTATTTGCTGTAAAGGAGTCTTAAGATCAAATTTATCAAGAAATAAAATAAAAAACATACATATGCGCCTGTTCCAATTCGTCTAACGGCTGGGCTTTAGCCTGGAGTCCCAACATATACACTTGATTAGCTTTTTTATAATCTCCAGACTCTTCACAGTAACAAGCCCACGCTCTGTAGAACTCAGAACACTCCACACCAATCCCAGTGTTATGCAGCCTTTGATATATCTCCAATGGGTTTGAGAGGCAATCAATCTAAATAAACAATAAAATACATTTCATACAAGTTACTAAGTTAAAGTATAAAAAATTACACCTTGAATATAGAAATTATATGTAACATCATGTTACACAACTCTGCATTAGAATTTAAACATATATCCAAGTAGTATTTAATATCAAATAAGTGAAAAGTTATTCACTACTTAATATAATATAGTACCAATGCTATTTCATCAAATCATTACATTGCATAAGACGAAGAATATTAATTTCGAAAATAAACAGTATATACCTAGTTGTGTTAATTAGATACATACATATTTAATCCATAGTTTTATAAGCCTTCTGTCTTGATAATATCTTTCATCCTTTTCAAATAATTGCAAGCAATCTTTAATTAACTTATCCATGTGACCTTCATGACCATGTTTAGGAAAAGATTGCTCTACCCATTGTATGTAATTAAACCAAGGATCTAAGGGGTCAGGTCCCTGGTAATGTCTGATAGCTGCTTCATGTTCTCTACAATAAAAGATTAAATTGGGAACTGAACAAAATGTTATAAGTTATTCCTATAGTCAACAAATTAAGTCTACATGTGCATTTATGTGAATAATATAAGTATAAAATGGTTATGATTGTTTATAACAAATACATCTGTTGAATTAAAGAACCTTTAATTATTTCAACACATATCTTCACTTTAGACCACATCATCAATGGATTTTAAAGTAAATAAGACCATGTGTAGTTAACTTGTCCTATTGTCGAACTAATACGATGAAACCACTTTTTCTTAAAAATCGTAATAAAAACAAACTTACTCTTTTTGATGTTGCAGCTGTTTTTGGGCATCAACATCAGATTGAGCTTGTAAGGCTGTACCCAATTGCAAAAGGTTTCTGCCGCCTCTTAAAGGTTGGATATTTTCTTTACTTACATCAATATCCATCGTCACTGTAATACGAAACTCAACTATCACAAAAAATTGAGTAAACACATAAAATCTGGCCACAAATATGATTTTTTCAAAAGGTATGATTGCGTTAGAATACGAAAAAATAAAACATCCTTCTTGCCTTTAATATAAAGATATCACTCGTTAAACATATTTAAAGAAAAGCCGTATTGGTTATATTAATGTTAAACGCTTAAGATTATGCTTAATTATCCTGAAAAATAAAGTGTAAAAGCTAAAGCACGAATCCAGTATCAAATCAAAGTGACAAACTGTGATAGAATATTGTCTATGATTGCATTCAAATGTAAAGATAACCGTTATTTAAAATGCAAAATTATAAATTTATTATCTCACATATAAAACATAAGAATGTTGAATACATTGTTTGTGTGGCAAATTTTTATTTATTGACTGAGTGCAGCATGATTTGTAAATACATAAACTGAAGTAGATTTTTATGTATTTGTATAATTAATTACTATATGAATAACATTTAAGTTGATATTAACATAATTTCTATTAATTTAAATAATCATAAAAATGATCATTGGTATGTTTTAAATATTGTAAAAAAATATTATATAGATTAGAAAACAGCATAGAGTAAAATGCATCTTCAAAATGTACAATAGCAACATTCTTGATACAAAAAGTCTGAATATTACTTGCTATTCACAACCACAACACGAACCACAATACCACAATCGAATCAAATTATGAAGTCTTTTGTTCGTTTTTATAAATTTAATTCCATTTATATTATAATTTTATTAAAGCAAAACAATATAATCATTTTAGTTTATATACGTTATGAACAAGATAAGTAAGATAAGTCCCCGCGCCCAAAGCCCGCGATAGAAGCTATGCAATAGCCTAACAACATATTTTATATTGCTATAAGTATTTTATTCGTCCTTATATCGAACGAGAACACTGACCTCAAGCACGAGAAGCATCACTAATGCTCTTATAACACCTTTCTAAATTTAGAAGCTTATTTAGAAATTAGAATAATTGAGAAAGTAAATCGGATATTGAGGATTTTAGGAGTATTAAAGAACAAGGGGGTACAGAAATTATTATTATCTACCTTAATTAAGGATTGTTTAACACATTTATTAAATCTCGTGAAACCATTAATTCAGAAGCAAGATATACTTTTATCACACGAGAAAGTCTTCTAATAGCTTCTGTTCTGTGCTTCCTATTTATTCAAAGTAAAATAGATCGTATTCTGTGATAAAATAAGAAAATTTCGTACTAGGGGCTTTCTAGGGGTTAGTAGGATTTTCTATCTAATCTGTGGTATAGTCTACGGTTTGTTTCCTTCATGTTTCCTTGTGACATTGACCGTGTCAACTGTCATTTGTAATGGATCATTGTTGTCTTATTTTGTCAAAATATTACAAATTATAAAAAAAAATGAAAAACTATTTCTTACGCATATAATTATATTACGCATATAATTACATTAATATTCTCTCGTTAGAGAGTAGTATATTCTTTGTTCTTACGATTTAAACTAGATTAATTATTAATAAAATTACGATTTTGAAAATTGATTTCAAATTTATAATATAACATAAATAATTGACCCTATTGGAGACTTTACCTAACTCTGTACAGTAATAAATAAACATGTCACTAAAAATGCAAGTGGAAAAGAAAAAAGCTCAAGATGAAATGCGTAAGCTAATGAGTGAACGAAAAAGCAAAGATAAAAAGCCAGCACAAATTCAAAATCCTCTTGCAAAATACAACAATGCTGGGCAGTTGACCTGTGTATTATGTTCTTCTGTTGTCCGTTCAGAACATGTTTGGCCAGTCCATGTTAATAGTAAGCAACACAGAAGTAATGTTGAACAAGCTAAAAAATTAAAAGAATTGACTAATAACTTTACTGATGGAAAAGTTAAAAAAAGGCTTGCATCTTCCATTCCTGACGCACCACAAGAGAAAAAAATTAAGGGTATTTTAAAAAATGCTCCTGAAAAGAAACCTGTTATTATTGAAAAAACAAAAAACGATGTTCCAATCATATATTCACACCATGATGAACAAATTAAAAGAAAGCCGTTAAATTTACCAAATGAAGATGTGGATAATAGAATGAAAGGTAAATTCTGATATTGTATACACTTGTTAAGTTAAGGTTATGCTATCTGACTCAAATGTTATACTTTCTTAACATTTTATAGAAGATAATGAAGGTGATGAAGAAAAGAAAGCTGATGAAGAGGCAAAGCTGACTAAACCAATTCCAGAGGGATTTTTTGATGATCCAATATTAGATGCAAAGGTAATCTTAATATATATAAATCTCGTGTCACAATGTTTGTCCTCAATGGACTCCTAAACCACTTAACCAATTATAATAAAATTCGCACACCATGTGTAGTTCGATCCAACTTGAGAGATAGATATTATTTTATATTACCTGTATATGTATAATACAAATTTCAAATCAAAAGTTCCCATTTTGTTGGGAGGAGTTGGGAACAATTTGTATGTTTCATTGGTTTTTTTATGGCAATTTGAGCTTTACATTTATGTTCTTAATAATATCCATATGTTAACCCTTACATTTGATAAACAAAACAAATGGTGCTGCGCTAATCAGCCTCTTTTTTTAGTATAGGTAGATACATTTTCACCAAAAATGAAATGAAAAATGAAAGTAGGAATTTTAATTTTTTATTCCAAGGAATATAAATTATAACTTGAATTAATAATACAAATAAAATGTAATGATTTAAGTTAATAAAAAACTATGTACATACTATCAAAAACTAACTACTAACTAACAAAAACTAAACATCATATTATAATTTTTTATCCTTACACCCAATAATTATATACAATTCTATGTAATTATTTTTCATATAACTCATTAAAAACAGTATGTATACACTCAATCATATCAGTGGCTAACATACTCCGTCCCTTTATTTTGAAGGCTTCCTCGTTGCATTTCCTAACAAGTAATGATGCAGCATAACATGCAATTGATGAAGCTACGAGTTGTTTATCATTTTCTCCTTTGTAAATATTGTCCATACCAAGTAATGTCCAGTGCAAAAATGTAGCTATTGATCCAGATAAAATGTCTCCTTGGCCACCACATCTTCTACCAGACCCACCTATATTTGAACTCCACCGAACATTATCATTAGGACTAAGAAGCTCGTCGATTTCCCCCTTTTTTAAAATAGTTATATTGCTTCCTTTGTTAATTAGTTTTGATGATATATCTATTTTATTACACAAACGTTCTAATTCTATCTTGTTTGGAGTTAATATTATGGGAGAATTAAAATCTTGTATCAGATTACAATTCTCAGTAATAAGAAATAAACCATCAGCATCTATAACTAAAGGTATTTGTTTTTCACGAATGACTTTTATGAGTTCAGCTGTGACTGAAAAAATGTTGCTGTCTCTGCCTAATCCTGGTCCAATAACAATTGCATGCAATCTTTCAAACCAAGGAGAGATTTTTTCAACTGCATTCTTGTCATCTAATAAAGGATGAACAATCAACTCGGGGCTATATGATTTAATAACTGTAGCAGCTTGTGAAGCACAAAATATGTGTACTAAATCAGCTCCTACCTGAAAAGTAGTAATGTATTATTTTAAAATATTCATATATGTACTTATTCAATTATTATTACTGCTAATAAGATCTTCTTAGTAATTTGAATTGATATATAAAATTTATCAGTTTACATTAGTGTTGATTTGGTTGATAAACAGAAAAGGCTTATACATGTATAGATAACTAGTTTTGAAAATTGTTAAAAAAAAGATATCAAATTGCATAGAAAATTTATGTATTGTTTTGTATTAATATGACTTACTTTAAGAGCGCTTATTCCTGCAAAATATGGAGCTCCGGTGTATTCTAATGAACCCCCGATTATTCCTATTCTGCCTGCTTGACCTTTATGTTTTTTGTTATCTAGTGCAGGAATACATGATTGTGCGAGTTTTAATACCTCTGCCGTATTCATTTGAGCAGTCGAGACCTTTGACATATTAAATGTATTTAAAAATATTCTACTTAATATTCTTAAAGTGAACATAGATTTATTTTATTATTAATATTTATTTTGGAATCGAGAATAATATTTACTTGATTTTGGATTTGAATTTTGGGTCTTTCTGAATGAAGTTTCAACTTTTTACTTTGAGCAATGAGCAACAATTTGACATTTGTCAAGTGTCATAACAATATTGACATTGGACACATGCCATAAATAAGGGCTCGATCATACAATATGTAAACGGTTCATTCCCGATAAAATCTTTGTCTGCAGCAAAATACAGTAATTAGTATTCAATTTCTCCATTCAAAAGGCTAATTTAGTTATATGTATACTTGTTACATGCGTGTACGATATTATTTCATAAATAAATTAATTCCTGACAAACAATAAGATATAATAATATCCCAATATATTTTCACTCAACAGGCACGAAATATTGAATACAAAGATCCAGTTGAAGAGGAATGGGAAAAATTCCAAAAAGAGATAAAAGAAGAAGCAACTACATCTGCTGAAATTATTGCTGGTGAACAGGAAGAAGCTACAGCAGAGAGACAAATAGATGAAATAGATGAGCAAATTAGGAATTGGTCCAGGTACGATATTAATATAAAATATACTGTTGTCTGTATTTGGAAAATAGTATTTGAATCATATTATATTGGTTCATAAAAAAACTGCAATAGATTTTCTTCATGGGTGTAACTACATACTTTAAAATTGCAGAGCAAGGCCTTAGACGCGTCAGCCGCATTATATTTTTGTCCTGTTTTCAGAGTATTGGACCTCGAATTGAAAAAAGAGGAAACTAAAAAGAAAGTTACAGATATGGATGTGATGGATGAAAATGAAGATAATGATTCTGATAGTGAAGCAGATCTAAATGAATTTTTGGATTGGCGAGCGAAAAAATCTTATAGCTAACTAAAAATAAAATGTACTACAGTATTCCACTCTTTTATTTTTATTTAATGGTTGATATTTAACTAAGCTTGAATTTTTTTCTAATTGTTAGGTTGCTTTTCCACTAGAGATGTGCTATGTAGCTATGCTACGAGATTATGTAGGTATTGCTGGCTGCTGCTATCACAGATTCACAGCAAATGCGAAAAAGGATTTGCACCTTCATTAATTGACCAATTCTTTTTGTAACTGGCGTATAAGAAACAGTTTATGCGTATTTTTTGCATAATACGCATAAACTGTTTCACCTACGCATAGGTGGCTTCTATAATCTACAGACGGTGAGTTTCAAAGTCAATACTATTGGTTCTTTACAAACATCTCTTGCTACGCATCTTCGCACATCTCTGGTGTAAAAGCACCTTAAGAGCAGCTATTTGGAAAATTCTTGAGCGTACTTGTTTTTGTTTAATAAAAAAAGTATTTATCACATAAATAAATATTTTATTGAGAGTAATAGAAAGTGATGACTTAAACAGATGTGTGAAATATAAACAACATATTAGTTATATTTCACAGGGATAAAGAGTAAAAAAATTAAAATAAAAAGAGCAGCTTCATTTTCGTTTTTTGGTAGTGGTTTCCTTGGTTTCTTTAGCTTTACGTTTCCTGCCTTTTGGTTTACCTTCACCATATTTTGCAGCCAAATTATCAAGAAATGAATTCATTTGACTTGCTCTTGATTCTTGTTTCTGTTTTATCATTAATTCTAAACTATTTTCACCTGAAAAAAATATAAACAATGAAAAATATTACAAAATACATTGTACTTATTATCAAGTAAATATCCTCTCTTTTTTTTAATAATTAATTATTTATTATCTTAATCTATAAATTAAATATAGAATCATTCTATACGATTTGAGAAAAGAAATAAAATTGAAATGTTTTGGAATTCATTATTATCTATACCTGAACCTAAACCTAATTCTTTTTTGAACTCTTCTGCTTCTTTTGCTTCTCGATTTTCCTTGGCATGACGACGTTGACGTTTTTTAGCTGGTTCATGAGTAAATATTTTATATGCTGGGATTTCTCCTTCATCTATCATTTCCTATAGAATATAACATAAATAATTTTTCAAAGAGAAACTTTTATTACATCGTCTCAAATTTTTTGGTCTGTGTAGCGCAGTTCGCGTGTATCGCGTATAGGTACACGCCGCGTAGGTATACCTACTCGGCAGCCGACCGTCACGCGACATGCGCTACACAAAGCAGTGTTCGGAACTGTTCGAACAGTTTCACTTTTACCGTGGTTTCATAAAACCACACAACATTTTTCTTAATATTATTCCTCCATTAAATATCGGAAAACACAACAGACGAGATTGAATACATTTTAAATCCAATATGAAATATTAAAAATGGTTATTTATGTTACAGATTGAGCTCAAGTATCAACAGACATCTCATTCTCATCATATGCATCAAAAATTCTTTAAAAATCATTCATTACAGCAATTTTTATAAATAAATTTGGCTCAAAATTCATAACAATTTATCATACAAATATAATTTATCAATTTCATTATGAGAGTTTCTGATTATTAATGTAATCTATAATGGTTATAAATTTTCTAGAAGAAAGTTAATTTGAATAGTAAAAGCAGCAGTTATATAAATTATAATGAATGTCCAACTTACAGTTAAGATGGCTTTTAATCTTTCTTCATGTTCTGATCTAGCAAATTGGACTTGGTCAACAATATAATCCATGTCACCTTTACCTGCCAGATATGCATTTTTTAAATCCTTCTTTTCTTCTTCAGATCCTAAAAAAATAAAATTTTCAATTTAAGAATACATGCAACAAACAAAAAAATAATGTGTGGTTTTATGAAACCACGGTAAAAGTGAAACTTAGGCACAAAATTATTGTATTTGTACGATAATTATTATCGTACGGTTCGACCGTCACGCGACATGCGCTACACAGAGCAAAAAGTTTGAGACAATGTAATAAAAGTTTCACTTTAAAAATGAAATAAATATCTTACAGTACCTATATATTCTTTTTCATATGCTTTAATATCTTCTTCTGTAATTTTTTTAAATAGCAATCGCCAGTACACTGTCCAATCTCTGTCTTTAATAATATTGTACTCTCCATCATCCACACTCTTTGTTGTATCATAAAACTCCCTTTTCTCTTTATCACTCAAAATCGCATGAACACCACCAAGGACTTTAAACTTTTCAGTAGCTTCTAATTTGTCATCTTCTTTAACCCTGTCCGGGTGAACTTTCAGAGATAGTTTATGGTAAGCTTTTTTCACTAGATGAAAAAAAAAAAAAGTTTAACGGAGGTAACATTTTAAAAAATAAAACTTGGGTATCCATATACGGCATACTAGCTGTGCCGCGCGGTTTCACCAGCATTGCTCCACTCGTGTTGGTCTTAGCGTGATGATATAATAGCCTATATATAGACTTCCTCGATAAATGGGCTATCCAACACCGAAACAATTTTTCAAATCGGAACAGTAGTTCTTGAGATTAGCGCGTTTAAACGAACAAACTCTTAAGCTTTATAACATTAGTATAGATAGGTACAAACCTTCTTTATCTGAAGCTTTTTCATCGATTTGTAAAATTTCATATAAATTAGTTGTGTTAAAATATTGCTTACATAAATCTAACAGACTCATATTTAAGGTTTTATTATAAATCAAATAAAGAAAGGAGGCCTGTAAATGTTTAATATTAAAACAGAACTTGTGAGTTCAAAACCATTTCCTAATATTGATCCGATTTATCCTTCTTTGGATTTATCTCCTCGATTAAATTAGGCCAAAATATGAGTGTTTATAAAACAATAAATAATGCAAAATTGAACTGTTAATGCACGATGCGCGGCAAAATGTAAAAATGGTTGCCAAATGTCGATTGAAAATTGACATTTGACATAATTACATGAATATGAGTAGAGTTGACATATGAAGGAACAGACCCAAAACAGCCATGGAAATCACGTGGAAATTCACAATTTCACGACTCATGTACATATGTACCCCGTTTATCGTTAGTAATTATTAATTATATTGGAAAAAAATTTAAAGCTTTCGTTTCATTGTAGTTTTTTCGAAATAATCAAAGTTAATTCAAATTGTGTTAAAAAAATAAATATAATTAGTATGGATGAAGGTACAAACATTGAAAAAAATGTTAATGAAATAATCAAAATCCAAATTACTTAAAATAACCGTAAATATTATTTTTCAACCAATTATTATGTATACCACTTTATTTACACATTAAATATGAGGTTATTGCTTAGATCATTAAGTAATGGATAACACACGCAGGCGTTTCCCCTTTTGCCGAGGTATTAGATTATTCGAATCGAAAAATCTTATGCTTTCATAAAAACTACTTGCGTAATCGATTACGAACACTCTGCGTAGGTATTCGTAAAACATCGAAAGGACGTCTGCGAGTGCTCCGCTAAAAATGCCGTTTTGCACTGTCAAGTCTTGCAGAAGCAATTCAAACATGTCGAATATTAAAAAAGATGGAATAACCTTTCATCTGTGTATATTTTTTTATTTTTTTAACGTACATTTCTAATTAAATGCAATTTCTAATAATCGTCGATGTATCGTTTAGCGATATGATCAAGACAAATAATCGAGTCATGTGTGTACTCGATCATTGATGCGGCCTCACGAGACTATCATGGAAAGAAAATATACAAATTTAATCTTTATGAACTAAGCGATAAAGTTGAATTTAGAACGCGATATTGAACCGCACTCCCCACGAGACTATAAAGTGATGTAGCGAGACTATCTTGAAGAGAAAATATACAAATTTAATCTTTATGAACTAAGCGATAAAGTTGAATTTAGAACGCGATATTGAACCGCACTCCCCACGAGACTATAAAGTGATGTAGCGAGACTATCTTGAAGAGAAATTCAAATTTAATCTTTATGAACTTAGTGATAGAGTTGAATTTAAAAACTCGTCGCTTAAAAGGTCGTTAATTTTTACGACTTTCTTAGTGACGGACTGCTTTTAACTTGAACGTCGATAAAAAAATATTTTTCTAAGTATAATTTGAAATGAGATGAGAATTAATCTTTATTATATTAAAATTTTACACAACTGCATAAAAAGGAGTATAATGTTTATTTTGTAAGTCTTGTATATATTTATTACAAATTTACGCTCGGTTACTTTTAACTGGCAGAACATTTTAATGGTACGGAACCCTTCGTGCGCGAGTCCGACTCGCATTTAGCCGTTTTTTTTGTAATGTTAATCTTGTAACCTTTCTATTATGTAATCTATACTAATACATATTATAAAGCTGAAGAGTTTGTTTGTTTGTTTGTTTGTTTGAACGCGCTATTCTCGGGAACTACTGGTCCGATTTGAAAAATTCTTTCGGTGTTAGATAGCCCATTTATCTAGGAAGGTATATATCATCACGCTACGACCAACAGGAGTGGAGCCACGGGGGTGAAACCGCGCGGAGAAGCTACTTTATTTATATGTATGTACAAATATTGCGTATATTTCAGATTTACAAAAAATCCTGCTTAAAGGCTAAGGTTGATTGAATGCTGTGAGAGAAAATCAGAATGGACACCTCGGTACAGAAATAATAAAAATTTCTGGACCGATATTTATTTTAGTGAATATAATATGTGATGTGTTGAATAAATACATATTCAAATACAAA
>CAJQZN010033040.1:0-15061 GCA_907164685.1 Colias eurytheme
AAAGGAAGACATAATATTAATTTAATTTAACAATTAATGTACGTTATTTCTAGTTTAATTAATAAATTATTTTGTTTATACTCGTATTTCGTTATTTTCCCACCTCTGCAATTATTTTGAGATTTTTGAAGTCATAATATATTAAATTAACTACGATAATCTATCAGAGATATTATGCTAATTAAAATAAACTTTTCGTGAACTATTGTTGATAGTTTTTTTACAAAACACTTAAATAACTATGAAAATAATATTGGATAAAATATAGGTTGATATGAGACATCAAACAATTGATAAATAAATTAAATTATGAACTTTATACGCGACGTTTAGTCAATAAGTACAAACGTCTTTCACTTCATGAGATTTCAGTAAAATTATAGCTCTATAAAATGAGAGTAGCATGTTACAGTTTACAAAAGTTAAACCAACCGATCAGTTCGGAAATCTCATGTATAATTCAGCAAGAGACGCTGCGAGTCGCGCGCCTGACCGTCGGCGCCGCGCCGCTCACCTGCATACGGATGGAACCGCTTTACCATAAACATTACATAAATGACTAAATATCTTTCTAATATCAACTGACGTAAAGAAAATAAAGCGAGCGTATGACCAAACGTAACTGATACCATACATGGAAATTCACAATGTTTTTCCTGAACGTCGGTTTCATCCCGTACATGTTATTGTCGATAAGATAATGCTTGCTATATTGAAAGGGCATTTACTAAATTGCCAGATAAGAATTCGTATTGGCATTTTTATTCATACTTCACAGCAATTCGTCGGGTTCTCAATATTGAATTACCTACTTTGGTACGGACACTCGCTTAATCAGTTTGAATTTAATGGAACAAATTGAAAATTCTTTTTTATTTATACCTATAACTGTCTTAGTACGAACGTATGGTCGATGCAAACTAGTATAATGTTTGTGCACAAGGTCCTCAAACAGAAGTCGTGTAACAAACGATGTCAGATTTTGATAACGACCTGCAATTAGTCCGAGAGCGGAACTAACAAAGATGGACACTGATGGCACCCTTTAAATCTTGATTAGCTGCAACATCAGCGGAATTTTTGTGATACCTTTGGACTGAGATTTTACTATTTTACCATTTCTTTTACAACAATTTATATGGCCAAAAAAATGTATATATGTTTGTTATAAATTATTTCTTTCGTTTTTAAATTTTAAAATCATTTAAAGTTTGTTTAACCATATCAGTAGACTATAAAATATAAATGAATTTATCCATACTTAAAATTCTTGTATTTTTAAAATATGTAGAAACATGGTAAGTAAGTATTATTAAGTACCTAATATAACTCAATAGGTTGCATTTTTCCCCTTAAACAGTTTCTATGCTCTATTCAAATTGATCACTGTGAATTTATTTGTAGAGTTCACCGGGGAATAAGGTTTGTTTTATGTTTTCCTTATAGGAATCGTTCACAAGAAACTTAATTAAATGAAAATTAATATTTTGTAATGTAACGCTTCTAACAAGGTGATTTTATGAACATTAATATTCTGTTATATTTTACTTCTTGGAACCTGAGCATGAATTATACATAAATTTTCATAAATTAGTAACTATGAAGATGAGTATTAATGTGATCTAAACTCAACATAAACAATTGTGTTTATATAGAGATGTTTGCGATAATTTATCTCAGATCACTGCACATTGATCATTTTGGACATATCTTAAGCCCATTTTAAGTAAATAAATATCATAGATGTAGAGTTATTTCGATAGTAAATTTAATAAACAACAATCTGAAACATTATATGCAAATTATAGTAGGCGGCACAGATTTATTTGTGTTTAATTTAGCCTGCGCTAAATAAATTCATTGCTACCGTGCAACGAGCACGGCGTAAATCTGTAGGGTGCTTTCGTATATATTTCGAGCAAGTCTAACAGATTATGCTCGCAATTTTGTTTACATTGGGACTAGAGCTGAACAATTTTTACGTATCTGCATTTATCAAGTTAACTGTTATCAAGGTCTAATGACGCAATAAAAACATGCCCAACGGAATTATATTTTTTAATAAAACTGAGTTAGAAGCTGACCTTTATTAATTAATGTAATTTAGATAAATAATATTATTGTTTTATCCACTTGAGCATATGATTTATTGATATGAAATTTAATGTTTTGTTTCATTGAAACCGTAGTAAAAAATTTCAAGTATAAACAATGAACAGTCAAAATATTTAATGAGTAAGCAAGATTAAAGTATAAAGGAGGAAAGAGAAATAGCAAATTTCCGTAGATCATAGTAAGTACAGTATCTGGAGAAACGTTCTCATATTACTCATAAAGTTGCCAAACTTTCAATTATAACTTTGCACATAACCTGTAAATAAAAGTGAATAGAGTCCGTTTATTTGGTGGAGTGCGGAATAATTTGGTAAATTCGCTTAGAACGTAATATTCTCCGTTCACTGAGGGAACGTAAAACAAAACTCACGCCAACAAAACCAGTGTGTGCAGCTGAATATAAATTGCAGTATTATATGCAACTGTTTCCTCTAAATTAATTACTTATCATATGTTGACTTGTTTTGGATAATAATAGTCGCATTACGTCACGTTACACTAGTACGAAATAGTTTGCAGAGACACAGTGGGTATGTACATTGATATGATGCGTAGATATTAGACAATCGCAATTTAACTTGAAACTTTTAAACTTTTACGAACGATGTGTATTCAAAATTACAAGCATTACTTATTAACCTAAACCGGAACAACTCAGTAAGGGTTTGTGGTAACAAGCGAATAAAACGAAAGCACATAATATCTAATAATTATAAAAAAAGTAATTTATTATGCCCACTCCTTTCCGGACTACCTATATATAAAATAGTTTATTTTACGTATGCAGCATGTTTAATTAAATAACTTGCCGCTTGCCCCGGCCTAAAATATCCTGTGCTACTCCGGAATAGTGTAGCGTTTAGTGAAAGAACTTTCGAGATGGGATCAGTATTTCGGAAGAACCAAAAAAAATATAAAAAGCTGGGAATTTTACCTTTTTGTAATATTAAGTAACATTCATAAAATATTGTCTTATGTTAATTACAGATGGTAGTTCCAGCATTGTTTTTTATATTTCTTTGGCTCTTCGAAAATATATCTCTATACATATTGCTATAAGTTTAAATTAACGATATTAGATATAGGCATAGCCATTAAATCTCAGTATTGGTACACTTGAGGCTACAGTTACCCCAATATGCGGTAACTATTCATAGAATTGTTTGTTCTATTTGCAATAAACAATTGGTTTATTTTGAAAATTGACAAAATTTATACGCAATTGATAAGGATAATTGAACATAAATTACTTCTCCGCATTTCAAATATCATGAGCGATTATTTGGTAACAAGTTAAGCGTAGATCTAATTATATTGATGCCTAAATGTTATCGAAGCCGATAAAATGTAATGGCGCCGTCTAATTAGGTCTCCATTATGTTTACAACGATTGCTTATTGATTCAACAAGACTTAAAGCGTATGTATAATAGCAAGAATATTATCACTTCATCAGTGTGAAGGTGATAAACCTGGTCATGTATTTTTTGTAAATATGCGCCTATTTTTTGTAAATAAAAAAGGAATGAATATTTTAATTATTCAGAATTCTGCAGACAAATTATGTCGTTTTATATTTATATTTTATCTCTCATTATGATTTTGATAGAAAAATAGTACACTATTGTGAAGGCGCACATTTGGCCGATATCATCTTCTTGACTTGACCAGTAAATCAGAGGTTCAAATAAACATTATCAAAAAGCAGAACCGGAGGTTTTCATTTAGAAAAAAAATTATAGCCAAACATCATCGTATGACTTCTTTTGACCCATTTTGTAGTTATAATATTATATTTATAAGCTCTTTTGCTGTGCTACTCATAATAGACGGCTTTATTATTCAAACAATTGTTTACGAAACAACATATTTAATTTAATTTACAAATTATGCTTATTACGTCTAACTAAACCATATCTAGATAAATGACTATCTCACTCGAGATTGAGATTTCTTTGAATCGTTTGTGCTATTAGATAGTCCGTCCAACATTGAAACTTGAATATTATCTAATACATGCTATGATATCATTGTCTTTGACGTCCATCCGCTTCGATTGATAAATGCTAGTAAATTGTTCAATTTAAGGTTAAACAACACGGTTTCAGCACGTGTCTGATCATTGTAATCTAACGATAAGATAGTTTAAATCCTTAGTCCATGTTTGAAGTGTTTGTCGATTACTTTACTAATCATACTTCAAAATAGGTAGGTACTTTTTCTTGGTTCCAGCCGGTTGTCAAGTGATCTTATTTATCGGGTTTTAAAATGCATAATATGTTTCTGAGAGAATATTAGAACTTCGACATTAATTATTTTTATAATAATTATAACCTAGACAACAGCAAACAACAATGATGTAGGCAATTAAGGTTGATTGGAAACAAGGTTTCTATCAGAGATGAAATTTCTTACAATGTACCTACTGCAATTTTTGGTAGGTGATTGTTTATTAAAATATTCTAAACATAATTTATTAATATTTTAATTTATTTATTTTTCATAAATGTATTTATTTCTTCTTCGCACAATTCTGTTGACGTCAGTTTTTTTTTACATTTATTAATATTATTTAACCCATATTTCTTGTTGTTGTTCGTGATAATAATTATTATCTAGGTTTTTAGGACCTTAACTTATGTACCACCTACATAGAAGATAAAAAATAATTACACGATAATAGTATCGTATCAGTCATTGTAACATTTTGAAAATATTCAGTTTATCGTTCTTTTTCAATCTAACAGATAATCAGGCTTCACCTTAAAAGTGTTTTATGTTAGTATTATATCTAATAACATTGCTTTGATACCAGTCAAAAAGACCTCCATATAGGCCCGACCTTCGACTACAAATTCAATTTCCGTTGCGTGCCTTTTTTCAATAAATTTGTGATTACTATGTTTACATAACCGATTGTGTGTATTTACTCAGGCTCCAACTATCTATGAAATACGGGAATGTACTGTCAAGGGGCGAGACTACAAAATTGTCGAGATGTCATTTGCTGGGGGTTTAGTTTGACTATTGTATATTTTATAATTGAATTATAGGTAAAAATTATTAATAACAGATTTAATATCTATAAGATATGAAAGTTCGCCGTTTATAAGTAAGCTTATAATGTCAGTAGGTACCTACTTCATTATTTGTATAATTATGAAAAAGGGAGTACCTAATGTATAGTTAGGTCATTTATTGAATATTTTACTAGGATGTAACAATTTAATTTGGCGTAAAGCATGTATTCTTTGATATAATGTTTCTAGTACCTAAGTGTCGATTTAACGACCGACTAAGGAATTATATTGGTAAAAAGTAGGTAGCAATTTAAGAAACTTTCTACAATATCATATTATTATGCATCAAATGTGTTTATAATAAATTTTCTCAAAATAGATCTACAAACATTCACTCTAGCAAAGTTTATCCAGAGAATGTAAAACTTTAAGATATTCAAGTTTCGTTCCTCCAAGCTAAGGAAGAAATCGATGAAAATAAGTTAAATTTATCTGTAACTAGCTTCACCGAGACTTCGCTAAATTGCTAACCAGATTTTAAGAGGAAGCAGGAATTGGTTAAGTTAAATTGAAATAAAGTTGCGATTTCGACACGTTTTCAATGATTTAGTAATGAATTGGTGGAGAGCAGGCCACGCGCCATGCGGGGCATTTAGAGAAGCTGGGCACATTTCACAGTAACACATAGAGCCGCAGAGCGCTTAGCACGGAATTCGATTCAACTAATACTGCCTAATCCTGACCGGTGCACACAAATAGCATGGTGTGCATTCTGAAAGGCCTTGCGCAATTGCAGCCGGTGATTGATGATAATCCTCGGCCCATCTGTATGAGCCGAGCCCCAACAATGCTCGTGCGTTGCTCTCCGCTCGAAGCTCGCCGCTCTCCGGGACGTTCCTTGTTTTGCACTTGTCTCAATCAATTCGCTCATCGTCGTTGTTTATTGTCCAACCGATATCGAACCTTTTTCTTCCTTATTAATTGCTACATTATGGTTTTGTTTGTATTTGTGTTCGTTATAGTTCCTTATAGACACTGAACTTTGATACCACCGCGACTCGTGTTCATATCAGTTATTATTTCTTGCATAATATGATATCATTGTATTGCACTTATGTTTTGAGAATTTGTTATATAATTATTGAACTATAATAATGGAAGCGGCTAATTATGATATAAGATAAATTAGACGTGGATTTAAAATGTATAATTTTCACGTAACATTCGAAAATTCTGAAAAAAATATCAGTACTTAGATATATTTGCGTGAATAGAAATAAGCGAAAGGATATGATATACCTAGTGCAACTTTGTAAAGTGATAGTTGAAGTACCTGGGCGGGATTTACAATGCTTTTTACGATCACGACTATCTGGAACCATCCCGCGGGAAAATCAAAAGAATTGCAATTGGTTTCAATTACTTTAATTTAACTCAAATCTTCTTTATATTTTAATAATGAGCATCTCGTTTTGTTAGTCCATCCCAGTATTATAAAGATTTGTATATTATAACCGTTTTGGGTCCAAAATGCCTTTTGAAAGAATTATAATAACGTAAGGTGACAATCGAATCGAATCCAAATATTGATATCGAAAGATTTCAGATACGCAGGGAGTGTATTGGAAGCTAAAAAATGTAATTTAAATTAAATCTTAAGCACACCAATTCGTGGTTATCACCTAGCAATAGTATGAAATAGAACTAGCAAACACCAAGCTTAGAAAGGATTTCAACACAAATCGCAGCTAACAATTCTCGCAGCGCAATAAAGGTCAAGCAAAACGTCCATTCTATAAAAATATGGTAAGCGTTAAGTAAAGAGACCCAAAGCATCTCTACAATATAAAAGAAGATGGAAATAATTGTAAAATTACACGAACCACGTTACACCGACGCAATTTCTATAATCCTGCCAAAAATAAGCAACGTTATTCGGAATAAATCCCCGGCGGTTCCGGTGTAAAGCAGGCGAGCGGAATGGGGAGCGGAAGGTGCGCCTTCGGAAACAGGATGGTGTAAGATAAAGAGAACATTTCCTATAGCACGTCTTGGGAGATTTAGCAACATTCCGAGCCTCGTTCTTTTAATGTGCCGCCGGCTAAGTGTAATTCACAACCTTTTCTTGCTTATTTTTCGTTAACGTGTACTTTATTCTGGAAATGAACTCTTGAATTTAACGCGGCTTTAACTTGAGTTTTATACGAGCGCAAAATTGCAGTATGATATAATACGGAAATTATTTCGAGCCATGGAAACATATTTATAACAACTACACAGCGACTAAAGTAGACTAAAAGCTTTATATTTAAGTTTTAATCTTAGGATAATTATATTCATTTTTTATTTATTTATTACCTACCGGTTATAATAGATTCATCATTCATTATTCCATAGTCTTAATATATATAATTAATTTAACAACATGCGTGTATTAATTCCAACACAGATAAATGCAACGGTGTTGATATTGCAGATTAAAATGCGAATAACTATTTGAATGCATTATCGTTAATTTAATAAATTTTAATTGATACTTTATAAATACAGTTTTATAATTAATTATGTGAAAAATAATTAATGCTGTCTCATTTAACTTTGGTCCTTTTTTATGTTTAATTCATTCACATTCCACTTAACTATTATATTTTTGATTCAATTAGATTTTTTGTGAATAAAACACAACTCCAAAAAGTTACCTGTAATTGTTGCCCACTTGTTTCTCAAAGCATAATCCTGGGAACGTTAATAGCCAGTAATACGGCAACCTATTACCAGATACAAATCTAGTTGGAATCCCTTAAGACCTTAGAGCACATGAGGTTTATTAACAGTTCTATTGGCTTAGAATATCACAGTGATATACAGAGCTGGGATGTTACCTTCAATTGCTGCAAACTCGTGTCTCTGTACTAACATGGACGTTATACTGTCGTGTATTCTGTTTATAATTGTTCAAATAATAATCCATACAAAATGTGTCGCTATATCGCTTTAATTTCGTATTAAATTTCACAAATCAAGGTCTAAAATACATCAGTATAATTATACCAGCATGTTTAATATATGGATTATTATTTATAATTTAGTATTAATTGCTAATTTTTGTGTAAATTATACCTACATAATCTATACTAATATTATAAAGCTGAAGAGTTCGTTTGTTTGGACGCGCTAATCTCGGGAACTAATGGTCCGATTTGGATAAATATGTCGGTGTTCGATATCCCATTTATCGAGGAAGACTATAGGCTATAGGTATATATCATCACGCTAATACCAGGACGGGAGCAATGCGGGTAAACCGCTGGGCACAGCTAGTATAAGATAGAGAAATGCTCAGAGACATAGTTAAGGATGAGCCAAAACAGTATATAGTCAAACGATATGAAACTTAATATAAAAGGATAAACTGACAACACAAACTTCCGCACACAAACAAATCTATCTCCTTACTGTGCTCCTTACCAATGAATAACAGATTTACCTTTGACAGAATTATTCCGTGAATAAATATAAAATACTTTCATAACTTGACATATTGTCATGGGAAGATGTTTGCATAAAATATTCATCAAAAAAATTGTCTCATCTTGAATATTTATAGAAATAAAATTACCACGCTCAACTAAACAAATTTTTTTTTTTTATCTGCCGTGAAATTAGACTTTTTATGATATAGATAATGATTTATATTTATATATATTACATATAATATAATATATATACATATGTATACATATATAATATGATATCACTATAATATTGTATTCTTCACATGCTAAAACTTTTTACCATTTAATGTGATGAATTCTGAAATTATCATTGAAGGCCTATACAAAGACGTGAAACATTGCAAATAATTAGTGTTTTAGTATGTAGGTGGTTTGCGTCGCTTATAATTTGACGCACCTAATTATTGTAATTGTTATGAGTAGGCGTGTTTGTATTTTTAGATCAAAAATAATGATATCCATACTAATATTATAAATGCGAAAGTCTGTCTGTTACTCAATCACGCCTAAACTACTGAACCAATTTGCATGAAATTTGGTATGGAGATATTTTGAAATTTTGACCCGAGAAAGGACATAGGCTACCTTTTACTTATTGCGAAATATGTACCACGGGCGAAGCCGGGGCGGACCTCTAGTGTACTATAAAATAAACATGATTCATGAGTACATTCATGAGAATCTTTTTTTTTTAATGTATAGGGAGGCAAACAATTTATTGCCTGGTGGCTAGCAAATTGCGTCGCCAATTATAGACGACCATAAGAGAGGTTATGGGTGTTTTCTAACGGAATGGGATAAGGGGGAAGACGGTATAAAAAATTGACGAAGCTAACTATTAATTTAGAGAGATTTAAATACAAGCAGCACAGCAATAAAGTTTGCTACTTTCATTCACGTTGGCAACAATACGTCTACGTTTAAATAGTTTGCGGCTGTTTGTGGCTTCTCAAAGATTCGGTAGCGTCGAGCGGTCTATTGATGAGGAGACAGGTGCGTTGTGCCTCAACTTTTTCAAAGGCAAACTTAGCAGACGGCTAGCCAACTGTACGGACTTATAGCAGATATGCATTTCCATTTATTATATTGCTGTGAAATTACCTTATCTGCATACTTATTTAGAGTGCACATAGTAAAATGTCGCAATTGATTAGATATTATCCATCATTTATTTTTAAGTATTACTTATATTTAAATTTCTCAGTTTTCACACTATAACTACCTTTTTTTAGTGGGGAACTACAAGTACCTACAACTAATAATGTTCTCAAAAATCTATGTACGTAACATAATTTAATAGTCTTTCTTTTTCCTTATACATCTTATAACAAAGGACGCTAATTCACATGTTGTTATAAAATACTGAGAACATTTTCTTAGCTTTCATTGTGCTCTGCTTGTTAAAAGGTATCAATTAAGCTCAAGGAGTTCTGAAATAAAGAATTCCCGTCGCTGCACTTTTCAGTACTTTATAGAGCAACTAGCGGTTACCGCCCCGGCTTCGCCCGTGGTACCTACATGTTTAAACTATCCTATCTCTCAAGTTGGATCAATCGCATGGTGTGCGAATTTTATTATAATCGGTTAAGTGGTTTAGGAGTCCATTGAGGACAAACATTGTGACACGAGATTTATATATATTAAGATACCCTCACTTTGTTTCTATATTTTATAATTTTCTCAACGATGATTGTTTGTCGAAAGCATATTTGAGTTGAAACTATGAATTGATTGGTTGAAGTTATATTGTAATATTTATATTGAATCTGAAAATACTTCTTTGGAATATTTATGGATTCTCTATGTATAGACCGATAAAATAATAACTTTTTCTGTTTCTCGTTGAAATCCTCAACTGTGGGTGCTCTAAAAGTTGTGCTTTTACGTAAGATTGAACAAAGAGACTAATAACTCCGTCCTCTTCAGAAAAACTCAAAGAAGACAACCGGAACAAGTCCAGGACTTTCCGAAACGAAAAAGTCCATTGACGTCCAGAGATGGTATACAGTTTTAGAACTTTATAAAGACAAACTTATTGACGCTCCAAGGAGAGAATACATTCTAAAAAATTAAAAGTAATATTATACCTTTACGGTTAGTATTGTTATTCTTTGTTTAATGTGTGTACATGTTACAAATAAAGATTTATAAAATTTTAAATACACGTTTCAATTTTTAAATTAGCAACAAAATATTTTCAGTTTATGTTGATATAAAAATGAAAACGGTTCTTATAGCAAAATAATATAAAGGCAATCTCTGCTCTACTTTTGTTTCATAATTCTTATTTAAAAGACGTTTAAATATTATATCTTATGGCAGCAAAATATTACAAGTATATTATCGTAAACTACTCTGAATTTTAATATACTCGCGACTCAACCCACGTAACTACCACTTTTTCTTTGTTCTAGAAGCATGTTAAACTTATCTATTGGTTAAGTTTTCGGAAGTTATTGTTGGAAATGTTGCCTACATATAATATCGCTTCAATAAAATACACATTTTTGATCCTAAATGTTTTATCAGAAATATTTATTATTTAGAAAATTAAATATTAATTTAATTAAGACGTCCATAATATTATATGGTCTAAAATTCGAGCTTAAAAGCAAGCAAGCTTAATAGCTTCTTAAATAGCAGTTAATTTTCTTCCATATTCACATTACATCTACTGTGTGTATGTGTTACACAAGTTAATAAAGTTTTCAAAATGTATTTATAATTCTTCACATTTTTGTGTACTTTAGTCATAGAAGGTAGTAAAAGAAAATAAGTAAATGAATGTTTTTATAATAATAATAATTTATTCACGATTTCAATTTTAAATGAAAACCCTATCTGCTTTACGATAGGTCAAGTTAGTATCTCTCAACTTCGCTGCATTTTCTTTTAATATACAGGATACACAGGAATAATCCATAGCTTATCGGAAGGTAAGAATAGCTGCTCGAAAATAGAATTCCATGGAAGAACATAATACCGATATATTCTGAAGTAAATATATTTAATATTTAGTTTTATAGCAGATGCTCTATATGAAGGAGAAATTTAGCCCACGGCACGGCAAAGTGCGGGGTCGAATCCCGCCTCGTGATCGAATTTTTTCTATTTTTTTATAGTTTCCTAGTAAATCTATTTGTTTATAAATCAAAGTGATGCACGATGACGTAACAAGCTATGCTCCATTTGTGAGTGGACTGTTAATATGCTGGTATTAATTTAGGTGTGTAATATACTGGTCTCAGATGGCTTGCACTGACCATTCATTACACCAAAGCTAAGGATAACTCCATAATATTACGACGTACTATAATGTACTGCAAATTACTTGTCATTAGCCCTAAACCCAGTTATAAGCCGCTAATTAATTAGGCTATTAATTCATCAACGCGACAAAGCAATTCACAGGAATTATCATCTGGGTTTAATACAGTTGAAAATTCTTAATTCATAAGTTTTCATCGGTATTGTTTTGTTGTGTTCTTAATTAATAATTAGCAACTGAATTGTCTTACGATCTTATTATTAACTTAACTTATTTAGGTAACTCTTAATTAAGGTAGTGGAAAAGTACGCATGTAATCGTGGTAATATATAAAAAGTGAAGTCCCATGTCCCCTAGTGGGGTAAGGGACAGTTGCATTATGAATACATCTGTTACACGATCAATTTTTTTAGGGACAAGTAGGTGATGAGCTTTCTGTGTACTGCCAGACCGAGATATTTTTTTTTTCTCGTCTCCACCGAAAATCGAAACCTACGCTCGCGCGTCAACCACTGTACCAAAGAGGCGGTGGATCGTAAATCGTAATAATATAGTGAATAATATATTTTTATATAGGTTGATTAATTATACACATAGTTATTAGAAACGTAGATTATATGTATATTTAAAAACCTCAATTAATCAACTAATATTATCTACTATTGGAAATCCGTATTCCAGTAAAAAGAACTCATTCAAATGCCACAGATTTAAGTTTACCATTAAGTAGCTGTATACTTGTAACTTAGTATAAAGTGTACTGAGGACCTTTACCGAGTCTTTCACATCAGTATTCCGAACCGCATTCAACGAGAGGAAACAAATTCCCAAAATTGAATTTTAGGAAACGAGTTGAATACGACACGGTGTACATAAACTTGAAAAAAGAAAAAGATTTTGTTATTTCATTATAAAATGTTGAAATATTATCTGGTGCCGTTTCGACTTCTTAAATTATAAGATCTGAATAACAAAATTATAACCTAAATGGTAAGTAGTCGACGTTTAAAATTCCCCGGAGTGAAAAAATATCCGACAAGAACGATTATTAAAAGTAAAATTGCTGGTCTTCTAATAAACGATGGAGATGAAATTTTAGGTTTAGGTTCATAATCATATCAACCTGAAAACATATAATTATACTAGCGGTCCGCCCCGGCTTCGCCCGTGGTACATATGAAAAATAGATGTTGGCCGATTCTCAGACTTACCCGATATGCACAGAAAATTTCATGAGAATCGGAGGAGTATGCAGACTAACATTGTGACACGAGAATTTTATATATAAGATGGTATTTTGCATGTTTTTCCACCTACAGTTTTTAAATTATTTCTATCTATAATCAAATTTTTGAAAGTTTAATTCAGTGTCTAGATATTACCTCAAAATCACATATTAACAAAAAACGAAAAAGCTCAGCATCAACGTCATATTTCTAGCCTAATGCCAAAGCTTTCCTAACTCAGCGGTTTATCTAAACGACAGTATTGGCAGCAGTTTTATTCATACGGACCTTGCTCTATTTTCAGTTTAGACTAGACAAATGAAATAAAAGGGTTAAAAATATAATATTATACAAATAACATGTAATTGAACGAAGAATACCATCATCTTTATATGACTCTTAAATTACTTAGGTAATTTCTCATTAACACTTTACTTTGTATCTGAATTCCAAATATAACTCATATTACGTATAGTAGGTATGTCTTAAACTTTAATCATAATATAAGCCTATAGAAAACAGATGTGGTTCGTTTTAATTAACCAAATAATCTCATATACAAATTTATCTCACAGGAAATTTAATTAATAACAGAAACTCATTCATGCCAATTAATAAACAAACAAGAATAGTTCACAGGTATTTGCCAAAGTTCTACGTGTCATAATCTCTTGCAAATCTAGAATTAAATTTCAGGCTTAACTGCCGCATTAAGGTGCCTGTATTACGCTAAATGCTTCAGGAGATATTATAGAAATTTGCGGAAAGCTCTTTAACATAACCGTGGTTTCAGATTGCGACAATTGATTCCCGACGTACGTCTGTAGAATTCCACGTTAATGGTAATGTGATAAAAGACAATTCAAATGTATATCGAATATCGATTATTGTGTGCTGGGAGTGAGGCGTATAGGCATCAAATAGATCACTTGTAGAAATGTGGGAATTGCTCATTATTAAATGTTATCATTTTATTTTATTTTTATTTTATTCATAAAAGGTACCTTACAGCTGTTGATAAGATAAATTATACTAATTACATATAAAAACGCCAATTACAAGGCACACCGATAATAGTAAAATTGTGTGACAAAAAACGGCAAACTACAAAGGCAATAATTGTTTTCTTTTGCTTTAACAAAAAATACAATTATTCTTGATGAAACACAAACATAAATGAATTAAATTAAATGTGACTTCTCGTTAACAAGCAATATCAACAATATAGCATTAAAGTTGAGAAAAACAGAAATGAAATTGAGCCTGTTAAGGTGACTATGTGAGAGAAAGAGTGGGTGTGTAAATGAGTGTGTGTGTTAGGGTCTGCGTGTGTGTGTGTGTGTGTGTGTGTATGTGTGTGTGTGTGTTACTTATTTAAGTTATTTATAATTTGAAGAATTGCACTTTTAAATCTAGGGCGTGATAAACTAAATATATCCGCTGAGCAAAATTTATTATTATATACTTCAGGGAGTCTGAAATATGGAGAATTTTTCAGATAATTTGTTGACGTTGACGGCACTAAGAACAAATTTTTTAGTCGAGTGCCTTGACTTGGAACCCGAAAGTTTAAAGGATTCAAAATAGAGATACAGTCAAATTTATTATTTAGAATATCAAACAAAAACATTACGTCGATTAGATCTCTTCTATCCGATAATGCGTTAATATTATAATGTAGACAAGCCTGCTCATAGCTTACAGGGAAATGTTTGGATTTAAAATTTAATTTCTTAAAAAATATTTTTTGTATCTTTTCTAGCCTATCGATATAACATTTGTAGAATGGTCGCCATATTACACATGCAAACTCGAGGATACTCCGAACATATGCAAAGTATAAGACCTTTAAACATCGTATATCGTCAAAAGGTTCAGCTGTGCGCAAAACAAAACCTAAATTAGCAAAAGCCTTTTT
>CAJQZN010033041.1:0-20193 GCA_907164685.1 Colias eurytheme
ATTTCATATTCATATTAAGTAATTTGCATTTGTTGAGCTAATATATTATCCAGAAACAATGCATACTAAATCAGGATAGGTATCCGCGGGACCGTCAAATGACTTTATATTATTCAAATGTACAGGGAATATTACAAACTATGATTGTGTTAATGTGGGACATAATTTGAGTGTGCAGGTAAACATTAATTCAATTTACGATTTGTCACCTCGGCTGAATCGTGGAATGTCGCAATCGCGTGACAAGGCTGCGCCTGGCGGAAGCTTCGTGAGCTTTCACTGCATAAATTACTTTCAATTGATCCGAGCGCCTGTATTCAAACATACCGCATCAAACAAATATTACAGCGACGCCATTAATATCGCTGAGAACTTTGTTATTGCGGTTTGAGGCAGACTTTTGATCGCTAGTTCACTACTTTGTATCAAATTGTATTGCTCTACGTTCAATCATTTTAAGTTGTACCTAAGTAAGGCTGACTTCAAAGCCAGATGAAATTGATATTGTTAGACGTAACTTTTGATTTAATATTTTTGTGGATAAATAGTTGTCAATATAGTTGTCACTGTTTCCTGTCCGAACATGCTTAGCTGTCGAATACTATAAATTGCCACTTTCCTTTGTCTCGTGGCGCATTCGTACGAATCGTGCCTAGGGGCTCGGACGCTGTTTATACGACGTTCGACCCAACTACCCTCACTTTACTAATAGTCGTTGACTAGCTGCGTTTTGTTATCAACTACCTACATCAATTAGGTAGCTGTGTAGAATCGCAGTACATTCTTATTACATTTCAAACTAATATTTAACGCAGTCTCGCTTTTTATTTCTTATATCAGAATTGGGATAGAATTCAAGCCCACTATTTTTAAATGTGTTTAAGTTTACGTAGTTTTGTAACGGCATACTGGCGTTTGTGTTTTTTCGTGCGTTGTGTAAAGTAAAAGTTTGTTACGTGGATTAATGTAACGGGATTGTAGTTCATCGAAGGAATTGTGTGTAGTGATCCAAATCGCTAGTTGAACTCTGGCGTTGAGGTATTGTCTAGTCGCTGACGTATCGTAGTGATGTATTTCACTAGTCGTACGAGCGTAGATATACCAAGATACGCGAACGGAGTGCCTATGTCATGTGGACGTGGTTATTGTTCTGTCAGGTCAGTCTGGCCGAGGCAGGATGGTTGTGTAATCCCGAGATGAACTACCGTAGTGTTTTAATACGAGAAAAGGCGTACGAGGACGTACGATTGTCAGTATGGCCGTGTTAGACGTAACTTTTGATTTAATATTTTTGTGGATAAATAGTTGTCAATATAGTTGTCACTGTTTCCTGTCCGAACATGCTTAGCTGTCGAATACTATAAATTGCCACTTTCCTTTGTCTCGTGGCGCATTCGTACGAATCGTGCCTAGGGGCTCGGACGCTGTTTATACGACGTTCGACCCAACTACCCTCACTTTACTAATAGTCGTTGACTAGCTGCGTTTTGTTATCAACTACCTACATCAATTAGGTAGCTGTGTAGAATCGCAGTACATTCTTATTACATTTCAAACTAATATTTAACGCAGTCTCGCTTTTTATTTCTTATAATATTGTATACTGCTTTGCAGCGTTTATATTATTTTTAAAGTATTTTAACGCCAGTGCTGAATCTTAAGTTACAAAGACCTTCGATTCCAATTGTTTTTTGTCAACATTTGGTAGTAGATGTTTTTTATTTACTGGTTGATATCGGAGAGTGAAAATGATTTTTTACTACAATAACGAAGTAGACTTTGAATTCGTAAAATTTATAGATAAATAAGTATTTATTTTACATAATATTTTGTAACAAAATATAATATAAAATTCGCTCTCAGCTTGTTATAGCTATTTATTTATATCTACTTTACAAGTAGAGGTCGAAATATGTAAAAATAAAATGCGTGGTAATTTCATGCTAGATATTTTCATGGGACAAAATTCCATTGCCGTTTTTATACAAAAATAAATAAATGGATTGTCGTGTTTATAATTAAATGGCTTTTAAGTGCGGAGTATAAACATGTAAACGCTTTTAAGCTTTAGTTAATTTTGTTGGGTGTCAGCTTATCCAAAGCTATTATCTTATAAACACACGTTACCTTTATATTGAAATTAATTGAATATTTCACAATGTGTATTGTGTATGGCATTTTTCCATTTAAGTTTACAAGTCCCTTCATTTTTGAAGATATTTTATAGTTTATACATATAGGACATGTGAAACTTCTCAGTGTTGATCTATTTTAATAAACACAATTAATATTATGAGGTTGTGAATATTTATTAGAAAGTTTTTTTAAAGCATGTAGGTATATTAAACATATTAAAATTGATGAATACCTACTAGTTGGAAGCTTACGAGTTAGGCCATCTCCATGTAATTTCGCCGATGCTAGTAGGCCGTTCCCGCACGTGCCTCGCCGCGCCTCACGTAAACCGACGAAAGTTTTATTCCCGTAACATTGAACAGTACAATGTTATACCCAGCACGTCACTATAATTAGAGGGGAATTAGGAACAAATTATTGCTGGCGTAGACGGGGTGCAATGGCCCGAGTGGGTTGGACGATTCTCATTAGTGTTCGCTGAGCCCACGTTGAGCTCGACCCATAGCCTGCATTATTCATGCGGACAATATTGCACTGCCGCATCTATGTATTATTAAACTAGGTTTTTTTTATCTCACTCGACAACCAAATGACGTTCCGCGCTGATGATATACGATGGAACATTCTCGAACATGCCACGTAGTTGTGCATGAATTATTAGCAAAAACGGTTGTAATATTACGATAACATTCATTTACATAAATCGTGTTATCGTTCTGTTGTTAATATTGTTACTTCCGCTAACAGGGAATACAAAAGGTTTTTTGTTTTATGTTATTTGCTGTGCTACGAACAATACATAGATTTGCATAGCGATTTAACCAGATTTCAGTTCCAACAAATATCTTGCAGGTTTAAATTAAAAGTTGTTTACTTGTTCAAATAATAATAATTAATCAAAGTACAATTTTTAAAAAATAATGAAATGAGAGTTATATATGAAAGAATATATATTCAAAGGAAAAAATGGAGGAAACGAATATAATACAGTTAAATAAAATATTCTGAAATCAATATTAACATATTAACACATCAAATTTATTTTTTCTTATCATAAATTCGAAGGGTAGTCACTTCAAAGGTCTTTTGTGAAAAAGGCAAGAGGAGACCATAAATCGAAATCAAACGTGGTGATAGCTACAGGCAACAATTTACGTAAATATAAGCGCTATAATATATCAAATTTAAGACCCACTCGTAGCAATTGTAATTGAGGATCAAAGGATAAACATCGTTAAGCATCGCGTTTGTTCAAAGCGAGGCATATTGTCCATGAATACATAACTGAATTATTGGCATGTTTATGATGAATTGCCTACTCAAGACAAAGCTTCTACACGTCTTTTTATTCTTTCATTCACTTCGCTTGCTTCTCAACGGCTTCCGAAATAATGAAAGCTTTATGTAAAGGAGATTAAACGGCTGTATTGTTTTGTTCGAAGCGCTATGGGTTAATTTTACTTTAGATGTTGGTTATTAAATAATTTATTTATAAGAGATGAAAGGAAAATAATATTGAATGCTTGCTTCTGAAGTTATTGGAAAATATAGCTAATATTATGTTGAATATGAAAGTTCATTTAATTCTATTTATCAAAACTACAATAATTATATTTAGCTCTACCTTATAGCTACGAAAACTTATTTCTTTATATTTTTTATATTTCTTTATTGTTATCTTATAGTTGCCAAAAAGTAATAATATGGAACAATAGTAAACAACATCTTGAGTATATTTATCAATAGACAATCTGCGCCCACATGATCTGGAGGTTTCATATTGAATTTAGCTTATTCCTACACAATAAATGAATTTTCCTGTGTTGTTGCAGAGGAATTTTACATCAGAATCAAAGGAGATACGGAGAAGCTATCAAAAGTTTCGAGAGGGCAATTTATTTTCGACCTTCCATGGCTTGTAAGTGGATATTGAATTTTTATATAATTAATTTGATGTAACTTTGCCTTATGGTTGACGGGAGATTATATTACCTATAATTTCACATAGGTAATTTTTATTAACTGTCCATCTGTTTTGTAACCTTTTGAAATAATTGGAGAAATAGAACGATAATGAATTTTATTGTATGATCTATAATAAAATATGTAGATACACATTTTGTCTTCAAAAAGGGCAATACTGTCAAAATATTCAAACCAAACAGCTCCAGAATACTGATCGAGATTATTTCAGTGGCATACGTGAATCTCGGCACATCACTGATGGCGGACGGTAGATTAGCGGAGGCCGCCAGCGCGCTCCGGGCCGGCGCCCGTGCGGAAGGGGTCCGCGTACGTGACCGGCGCGAACACGACGCGGCGCGCGTGTCCGCGTTAGTGCAGCTCGCTGCCTTACACTCACAAAGGGGACACTGGCACAAGGCGCTCACATCCTACAAAGAGGCTTTACAAATACTCCCCGTCACAAATGCGCCCATCGTCGGTTGGACGCGACACGTACGTTACCACTTATTTCAACCTCTCCATGTCACTGATATTCAATTGGGTCAACATTTCTCTTTGAATATTCAATTCATAGCTTTCACATAATGTGATCAGTATCACATTTTATTAATTGCCCGATTTTATAACTAGTGTTTTATGCGATGCTTAATGCATATTTCGAATGTCGGATGTTCGGATTATTTATGTGTAATATTTATTAGAAAAATGTTTTGTACACTCGAAAAGCCGACTATTTTAGATTGACTTTATTTTTGTAGAACGTCCTAACAATGGCGGGTGATATTTATGTACAATTGCAACAATGGGCCCAGGCTGAGCACAGCGTTTTATCTGCGTTAGCTCTCGCACCTGATCACGCGGCTACGCACCTAAGCCTCGCTCAAATTGTTGCTAGAAATGTAAGTGTTTATACAAATAGATGCTATTTTTTTAAACTGTTTCCCACTGTTATATTATGATCTTGATAAATTTCCTTGCAAACGTAATATTATATTCTTTTTGCAGTCGAGTCGGAGTATGGAAGCAGAAATGTGGTTTAAAAAGGCAATAACTTTAGCACCTAATGACCCATCGATACGAGATCAGTTTGGTATGTTCAAAGGATATTAGCTTCTGATTTTCCACACATCTAGAATACGTAATATCGTAGCGTTAAACGTTGAAGCATATCAAAGAAGAAAAATACCTACTATTAAATTTCGTAAATTAATTTGGGGATTTTCCTTCCAGATAGGTAAAATTTGTACATGTTTTAATTCCCTTTTTAGGTATGTTTCTAAGATCACAACGCAGATTACGCGAATCGGCGGAACAATTAGTGACAGCTGCTAGATTATCGCCATCTGACAGTTCGCGAGCTGCAGCTGCGGCGCGTGCGCTGCGAGACGCAAGGAAGTGCCGCTCGGCTGAACGCTGGTACGCTAAAGCTGTGGAACTTAGTCCTAATGTGCGTATATAGACACTAAACAGTATTTTCACATCACATTTAGAATAAACACGGTTAGTTTATATCTCTAAATAAATCCCATGTGTTGTCTTTGTAATTTTATAACAATTTTAGTAGTACATGTTTTGTAAAAGTTTTCAAACGTTTTGTGTTTGTTAATGTTGTTGCGATGTTTCAATTAGTTGTTTAAACTTGTGTATACTTCATAAAATATATTGTAATACACTCAATAGAATGATTAAAACAAACATAAATAATAAGTAATTTGTATAAAAAGTGAACAAACGAACTGCCGGCAAAAATTGTATGTTTTATTTATAATAATCATATTACGATTCAAAATGTATTGGAATACTCGGCTTTTGCAATACAAAATATATTATATATTATACAATATACATTATCATATTTATTTAAACAGTGAAAACAAACGCAGTTCGCGTTCCCGTGTGCAAAAAAATGCATGTTTTGTATTACTATTCTGTGATTTCAGTCACTGCAAATAAGTTTTGCATAAGCTCAAATCAAATGAGAAGTTGTATTTTATTAATTTAGAATTAACAGCGTTGTTTAATATTTATCTAAGTAAACCTATTTTTGTAGTTATTAAAGTTAACCATTGATAATTACTACATCGTCAGAATATTACCAAAGCGTACCTACGCTAAAAATCACAACGTACTGGCGAAAAAATGACTAACGCTTACCGGTTCAAATAACACAAAAAAAGTATAAGCTTCATCACAGATTAAAAACGTGGACCGTCGTACTTGTTTACTTTTAATGCAGATTATTTTCACGAGTCTATCGCAGATTCTATCAGATTTTACAATTTCCATTCCTTTTATAACACAACCCACGTCAACTAATTGGCAATGTTGCACCGTAAAAGAAATAAACCCGTGAATATTTAATTACAACCTCACAATAGACAATCCACTAATACAATGTTCATGCATTTTTCGAAACAACAAGTTGAAGCATCGACAATTCACGTGCAATTCCAGGATGCGGAACACCACTCGAACCTTGGCGCAATTCTGCACCTCAATGGGAAGTACATCGCAGCCGCCACTTCATACAGACGAGCTCTTCAACTGAAACCTAACGATGAAATCACTATTACCAATCTCAAGAGGGTTAGAACACTAATGAGCAATCAGCAGAATAAATGATCACGTCAATTGCCAAATAAATTATATTATTACGAAATGTTTTGTATTGTACCAATATTGTACAGTCGCCATTAAAGATTTCAAGGTGTTTTGTACCTACATTTAAATTATTAAATGGATACTAATTACTGAGTTGAATATATTTCATCATTTAGTGACGCAAAAGTTTTTTTAGTGGCGGCTGTACGACACCGCTATATTACCTATGTTTGCGTTAATTAGTGGTTATGGCTAATTGATTTAATTTTTTACATTATTTGATTTTGTTAAACTCATTAGTTTAAAAACTTATGAGTATAATATAAAAAAAAAATATATTAAATCCATTGGTTTAAACCTTAGTTATTGAAGTACCCGAAGACTTACGATTATGAGACATGTTAAAATTAGTTTCTTTGTTCTGATATATAACTTTAGTAATAAACTGAATGTCTAAGTACATAAAAGGATCAATTATAGTTATAACAATAAATTGTATTTGAAAAAATGTATATGTTATTAAAATTGCGCGAAAAGTTTTTATTGGTTTTAGTGAATTTTAAAGTGTTTCTAGAAATCGAAAAAAACATTAACGACCAAAATTTACTTTATTCTTTTCTGGAGTAGCCTTGTATGTACTTTTTAGTGTTTAAAGGGAAAGAGAAAGTAACGTTTTTATTCTACGCCTGAATTCCACGTAATCTAGATAAAACATTTTTTTTCGTATTCATCCATTTCGTTTAAGCTCTAAAATACTTTGAAGTTTTTCTTTTGTTTTTACCATCTCGTAATTAAGAGGGTTTAAAGCATTCATTTAGTGTATTTACAGCACTCTTGTGTGAGAGTCTAGTCAGAAATGAAAGTACAAATGACGTGCTAAATCTATTTTGTTAAACAGTGTGAAATTCTTAATTTTGTTTTATTGCAAAAACAATCGTAATTATTATTATTGTGTATTATTTTTCGCACGATATTAGTATCGCGTATCGCTTATATCTTAGCAGTAATTTATCTACCGTTTTCACTATATTATGTACCAGACTTTTAAGTTTCTTGATTCAAGTCATAATAGGTGATTTGATGTCAGCTATTACCATTTAATCTTGCAAATTTCAATGCAATACCTATAGTCTCTCGTCTCATTAATTTTATTTTAATAACGCTCCATCGTTATTTATTCTATTAAATTGTAAATATAGTATATATTTATCATAAATATAAAGTAATTTTTATACGCATTAATTGTATTATGGCAGTTATTCCCATGTGTTGAAATAATATAAATAAATTATTTTTTAATTAATTTGCTTTGTCTTCCAGAATACTTTAAAAATATTAATAGATATAGTATTTGTTATCTCAATAAATGGAAGTTGTTATGTCATTTAAAAAGTATTGTATATTCATCTATGACATGACATTATTAAAAAGAATCAATGCTATAAATGACTGAATGGGTTTTAAATTAGGTATGTATTAAACATTTTTATATTACTTTAATGCCTTTGTTGTTAATTAATTAATATGAATATATTAATTGCTAGGTTGACATCATTACTGTGTCTTATACATATATTTTATTGTCATCGAAGCACGTGAAGGTGATTAATTAGTTCATATTTTATTTACTATTATAAAATCAAACATATCTATTTAATAAGAAAATATCTCATTCATTGTTATTTCGTGGTAAAAATGTAAAAATAATTTGTAAATAATGTTTAATATAAAACCCATGAGTTTTATATTGTACAGTCGTGTGTCATACTAGGTTATATTAATAAAATAATTCCCAGATATTTTTTGTCATTTTCTTCTCATTCTCATACCTGTGACAATAAATGTATATTACGCTTTGTAGTAATAGTTCATAATGCCAAATTAAACTATCAGTTTATTTGTATTTGTATAATTTACGTCAATGTTTTAAGTTTGAATCGAGGAAGCTTAAAGCTTTTCATACATTCGTTCCTTTTAAGTTTTAATGTTTTTGATGCAAATATTTAATATAAACATAAATAACACCGTAGGTACATGAGAATACCTATAGCTACGTGTAAAGACTGTATTATTTCATATAAGTTAATTTATTCAACGGCCTAAACTGCTCATTTACTGATAAACATTATTGTTTCCTATAGTTTTAATTAACAGAATGGCATTATGCATATATAATTATCTTTTACAGCGAATTATGTACCTACATACATAATTTTTTGAATAAAATAGCCAAATACAGTCCTATAAGCATACTAAGTATCAATTGTGCCTCTATCTATTGAATCTCGACTATTACTGTTCTTTCTGTAATTTGCAGTGGCGAACTTATCGAAATTTAGGATATAGAAAGCCTGCAAAACTTTTCTTTTATGATTAAATCCAGAAATTAAGGTATGGTAAAATTACAATGTGAAGCGATATATTAAAAATCTAACTGTTGTACCTTATATTATTATAGGCAAAATAAAAACTGCCAAAATCCTTTAACATGTATGAAAGATTTATGCACGTGATATTAAATAGTTACACAAATCAAAAGCTATGAAAGAATATGTTATGAAAATTAAACACGTGAATTTTAAATAAATTATTTTCAGGACTCCGATATAATATAACAATTATTAGTCACAAACCACATAGAATAACATATTTCTTTACTTCATAGCTTCATACTACTACTTTAACTATCTAATTTAGAAATATATCTAATTACGAATAATTTATCAAGGAATTGTAACCACTATTGTTTTTATACTAGTTATATTTATGGTGTTATGCAAGTGAAACTGCAAATTCCCAAAGTGATATTATATGTTGGTAATTTTGTAAATAAAAGCTTCAATATTTTATTTGGTGTATTATTTTCCCATGTCTTTACATAATTTATTGAGAATTTATAATATTTTTGGATATTATAAAAAGAGGTTATTTATAACATATATATAACATATAGCTTTTTAATTGAATTCCAAAAAGATAATGTCTGTTTCACATGATGGAAAAATACGAATAATTACGAAAAAGTCTGATTTGTCTTTTTATGCCTTACTCGTATTTAAGCAAAAACGTTGACCATAAGCATTGATTATAAAACCTTCCCCATGTTTAAATCTCTAAGGGATAGATGTGGAAAGAATAAGCATTGATAGGAATCAATAAAAATAGCCAAGTTGTAGAAGCACAAAGGGCACCATAATGATACCATTATTTTCTTTGAGGACTTTTTCAAAATGTGCATGCTTGATGTTTGATCTTCCCTATCAAAATTTCTTAAACAATAAAATGTATTTTGTGTAAATTTTAAAAATATAACAAGTATTTCTTAATTTTCACAGTCGTGTTGTATGTACTCAACATAGCACGAAGAACTAAGCCTAATTTATTGCAATTCTAATGTATCAGAACGTATAAATGCTATAAAAAATAAAATAAAAACTTTTAAAACAGTAAAACAAGTTTCGCAGGCTATAAACAACAACAATGTTTTAGTGCATGGATTAAGCCACAATCCCTATTGTGAACCGAATAACCACAAAGCCTTTAAAGGCTACACCGTGTGAAGAAAAGTAACGACCAAATTAATTTTAAACTCTGCAGCAAGTATGCTGCGGTTACGTGGCCCATGGCTTTTTTAAATTAAAAACATTGTTTGAGCTCTGAAAGGGTGCGGTTCTGCGGGTGAATTTCATTTGTTACGAAGTAGAATAAAGGTAAACATACTTATTTTAATTAAATTCCAACTATCGGTATGCAAACATTATAATATTACGACGACACAGGTAAAGAAGACAAATATTATGATAAAAGATGGAACTTTGGCAAATAATAAATTTAATATTGAAACAAACCTTCGTAAATATTTGGCTTTTAGAAACTTATTGGATTTGAATATACTTATGCTACGGTTCGTACTTTTGCCGCCATAACAAACAGAAAAGTCTTCATAAAAACGTTTTAAGATGTTTCTATAGAGATTTTTATTGCGTGACGCATTAACGCCACATCGCGTTTGCGTCGGGTGATATTTTTTGCGGTAACACACCGAACACGCTGCCAAGATACGTGAAATAAGTTGGAAAAAAGGCACTTAGCCCATACGAGATTTTCCTTTGTAGCCCCATCCCTTAAGCTTCATAATAATTTCCCTCGAACACATTATTATCCATGCTTCGCGCTCACCCTGTGCCATTTGCTTCATCCATCGTTTCCTGCTTCGTTTTGTAGATAGTATTTCTTATCAAATTTATACCGAAATGTAACCGTTTTATTAATGTTTGTTGTTTTATTACGTATACGATTTATGTCGGATGACTAACGTGAAATCTTTTATATGTATAGCAAAGAGGACAGTAAATACGTTTATTAGTAACTTTGTTATTCTGTTTTTAATAGAATTACAGTTTCCTCTTCTTGATCAACTCATCTGGATTACTTGTTAAGTATATTTGTTTTATTTATGGGATCAGTATTATAGACATCTAGCACGTTTATTCGTCTCGTTTCGTTCGTAAAAACGTTGTTTTGTTTACTCTGTTTAAACAAGACATAATAATATGTGATTATTATTTAATGGAGTTATTAGTATTAAGTATACATAAAAAATATGAATTGTATTCACGATCTTAAAAATATATACCAAATAAATTTATATCATACTAGCGGTCCGCCCCGGCTTCGCCCGTGGTACATATTTCGTAATAAAGGTATAATAGCCTATGTTCTTCCTCAGGGTCTAAAGATTATCTGTGCCAAATTTCATCAAAATCGGTCCAGTTGTTTATGCGTGAAAACCATACATACATACATACATACAAACCTTTCCTCTTTATAATATTAGTATAGAAGTATTAGATATAGAAAACTTAAGAGCTCTTTTCAAAGAATAGCTTTTAAAGCTTTATCGAGGGCTTATTAATAATAAAACAGTTGTAAAATAATGCGTACAGACGGATTTTCATAAAAAGATTAAGCAAGTAAAAATTTCCCTTGCCAAAGAAAAATTACCCTGCTCCAATTTTCCTTATTTTGAGGTTTTACATTTATAAATGCTTATTCAAATTTTATTATAAGGTAGACTTGTAAAGATTGTTTAAAATTTGTCGAAATACGTATTTTAATTAATTATAACAGACGACAATTGACAACATTTCAAAATTTTAAGCTACTTATTATTTTATTTTAATGAAAACTAGATCAAAAATTATGATACACGTATTTTTTGCTTTTTCTAAATATGGAAGTTTTCATTTATCTTTTTGAGTTTTAAAATCATCTCATTCTAAAATGTCGTAAGCGCCAAATGACGTCATATATACGGAGGAATACATTTTTTCCTTTGCCACATACCTAGTTTAAATTAAAAAAAAAATCTTGGCATTTGACATTTTGGCACATTTGTCACTTTGATTTGTAAATATTGTTATTTATTATTTGCTGATCCAAATTTTAAACAAAAGAAACTTATTTACAAGTACTGATGATGATGACTTTATGCAGGATTTGTTATGGGGTACTGAACATTTCTGGGAAACAAATATACTATCCCAAAAACGTTGGAAAGTGTTAAATAAATACAACTTTTAGTAAGTAAACAAAGTCTTTTATTTCAAGAAAATTATGAACACTATAGGCACTATTTGTATAATATAAATGAATTGGTCCAACTCCAATCAAACAAACATCACGCTAATGAGATTAAATTAGAAAACCAAAACACAATAACACGATTTAAAAGTTTGTTTACATGAATAATTCACAAAAATGACATTAATATGAAATTTGACACATGCCATACCCTGTAAATGTCAGTGTTAGTTTTTTTTTAGCTTTTTTTAAATTAGGCTAAGGGCCGGCGCCCAGTGCCGGCACGGCACGGCATGGCACGGCAGAGCATCCCGCGGCGTGCAATGGCATCCCGCGGCATGCCGTGGCATCCTGCTAAAAGCCCCACTAATGCTGCATAAGTTTCAACCTTATTTCAACTAGCTAGCAATCATAATTCCTCGACCCCAAAGCAAGACACGTCATGCCGCCGCATCCTGCGGCGTGCCGCGTCATGCTGCAGCATCCTGCGATACGTCGCGGCATCGTGGCATCGAAATAAAGTAACTTGAATTCTAAACTGATTGAAATAAGATTCAAAATAACTTAATTAGTAATAAAATCCTCTGCCCTGCCATGCCACGCCGTGCCGGCAGTGGGCGCCGGCCCTAAGGCGTATTTTTATTCCTCCGTATGTATGACGTCATCATCACATTTATCGTTTTTATTTAATTTCTCTTAAAATATGCGATTAAAAAATGAAATAATTTTTTTTCTGTAATCGCAAGAGCAAAATAATTTGGAAAATCCAAAAGTGCACGCCTCATAATTTTTTTTTAATAGCTGTGTTTTACCTGAAAATAAAACACATATTAAATACTTACCTATATTTGAAGCTTACTTCATTGAGAAGGTACCTAGCTTTTTCCGCCTATTTTTCCCTCTCTTTCCGTTGTATATATGCTATCTCTCTCGCACACCTCTCCACCAGGTGGCGGGGCGCACGATAATGTCGGGCGCTGGATGTTTTTCATTGAGTCGAAATCCACAACAGGTGGACGTTAAGTGTAAGCTTCAAATATAGGTAAGTATTTAATATGTGTTTTATTTTCAGGTAAAACACAGCTATTAAACACTTGACCGTAATTTGAAGCTTACTTCATTGAGACCTGTTTGTTACCCACCTGGTGTACAATATATGGACGCCAATGTGAATTTGAATACATAAGTAATTACTTATTTCTTTATTTGAAAGAGTAAGGTGTGCAGATAGTATACCTACCAATAAATCACACAAATTTTTATATTATATAATATATTAACAATCCCAGATGAAAAGTTAATCAAATAAGAACCAAAAAGTTAATCATAATGATTAAAAGTATTAGAACTTATGAGATTGGTTCAAGCGTACCTTAGTTAACCTTTTGGGCTTGAAAAGTTAAAGTTACTACAATTTTCACTATCTTTAGCGTAAATCTGCGAAAGCGCCAGTAACGACTTTCAATTACGCATTTAGATGTTACTTACAAAATGAAGCAACAGCTGATCCCGACGAGGCAAAAATACCTCAAACTCAAACCTTTATTTATTCAATTAGAACTCTGTAGAAGCACAATTGAATCATCTTTACATAGAATTACCACCTGTCTCAACTCACACAGTTTTAACCCAACCTGCTACAAGCGGACAAGAAGAGAACTTGGTCCTTACTTTTGGGGTCAGAAATAAATTTAAAAGGTCACCCCTTGAATAAGGCAATAAAATATCAAAACAGGTAAATGGTTTTAATTATAATACAGATTTTTAACATCAAACCAAACCGTGCGGTATCTATTAATGTTTAGAGCCAACGCCACCAATCATAATCTAAACATGGCTAGTACTTTCAGTACAATGCATGAATTATTTATTTAAAACTGATAGGTCATAAACTCTGTACTGGAAACAAATATACTGAACTTAACTCTTAAGAGACTAAAATGATAAGGAGCTTATCTGTGTCCCAAAACTGCAATTACTACAGCCAAGTACGTTACTTTTAATCAATTCGGTTTTAAGATATAATTATGATTTACATAAGAACTTATATACCGAAAGCCTCGGGACTACATAACGTGACTTATCTTCTTATATATAAAAATGAATCGCAAAATGTGTTGGTAAGCGCATAACTCGAGAACGGCTGAACCGATTTCGATAATTCTTTTATTATATTCCTTGAAGTACGAGGATGGTTTTTATGTAGAGAAAACGTAAGTACCACGAGCGAAGCCGGGGCGGACCGCTAGTTTATAATAATAGTGTTTGTGCACAACACTAGGCAGTCAACAGCTATATGAACGTCAGATAGGAAAAGAGCCAAATTTATCCAGTCAGTAACAAAGGATTTTAACTATAGTTACTTTATTCTAATTCAACCAACTACTACTAGCTACTCCGTATGTCTTTTGGATAGACGGAGGCAAATAGGATTTTTATTCCAACTATATCATTTGATATTTTGAAAATGTACTCCACATTTTCATACCGTCAGAGTCATTTTGCAGATTATAGTGGTGCAGCACTGAACACTGTCTATTAGGTGGCTGATGCTGCTGACCGGGCCTTCAGTTCCGCTTTCCAGAATACCTTCACCCTTCTAGGTGTTACTACTACTGAAATAGCGGTACTCTATCGCGTCGTTCAGGTCTCTAACTGACTAGGATTTCTCATATTATCGTAACAACCCTCGCTCGTTCTAACGAGGATAAATTATCGCCAAGGAATTCTGCTGCAGGATAATGGCAAGAGAGATTATAAGCTTAACTATGCAATATTATGTTAAGGAATATGGTGGGTTTTGAATACTATCGTCGTCTGAAAGTATCTCCTTTCGATTAACTGCATTAAGGATGCAGATCTGATCCCATCTTTGTTCCGTAGGAATGCTACGACAGTCTAAACGTTACACTGAAGAAAGAAAATTGCCCTGAATATAGTCGGTTGTTCCAACATCCGTAATATGGCTAGCCTAAGGTTAGTTATCCCTTGATTGTAACTGCTACCAATGGAGGCATTGCTCTTGTGTTGTCCACAGTTGTGCGAGTGCAAAAATGAAGAACTGAGCTCGTGGGGAGCTATGTCGAATGAATCTGTGTTAAGATTATGACAGTATAGGACAGTTAGCTGTGGATGCGAAGACAGGACATTACTTTATTCATCCGTAAACACGCGAGGCAGCCACGGACAGCGATATAGCAAGAACTAAACTAGCAAAGTTTAGTTCGCTTACCAGACTTTGTCATGTTTTAAATGCAGTATATCCTCTGAATAGCATTGCATTTATGACTATTGATAAACTTAATTCACCCGTAAACACGAGAAGCAGGCACGGATAGCGATATAGCAAGAACTAAACCAGCAAAGTTTAGTTCGCTTACCAGACTTATATTTTAAAAGCCGTATAGCCTGTACATTTCATTTATTGCCCCCCCCCCCCCTCAAAGCAAAGAAATGAGAAGTCATTTGGCAGAGCTTTCTCGTTAAGGGTAGGGGTTCCAAGTAATATCTAATAATAAGAGGCTTTTGTTTGGAAAGATTGACTTTCCGTTATTTATCCTCTATCCTATGTAACTCAACAGTCAGTATTCTCAGCATTCGTTGAGTACTTAAACGTTTTACGTTAATAGTTGTATATAACTTTATTATACAATATAATAATCCTGGTGGGATGACAAAAAACTTGTCTAACAAACGATTATCCTAATCCCTCAGCGATTTATTGTTTGAGCCCCGAAGAAAAATCTCATGGGTGCAATAATGAGGTCAAATGGGTTGAAAAACGAGTCAAATAAATTGCCTACAAGACCGGGCAACTAAAATAGGCCTATGAGAGGTCAACTATACGTAATCAATCGTCATTTGTTACATTCAATCGCTTTGCGATTAAAAAATCTCTTCCGATGTTTGTATATGTAAATTGGTCGGCTAGTGCCATTTAATTACGATACCAAACATACCGTTGACACAAGGCTTGGTGACAATCCTCGAAACCACCGCCACAAATCATCTGCGAGATGATATTTGATCCGACTCGCCTTCCTTTGTTGTGATTAGGCTTTGCATTGGTAAATACAATTTGTTCAATTCCAACCATAATTGGTAAACCAATGGTGGTTTCCTGATTCCTTCCTTCCTGAAGCGTAAACTTTTAGGATACGAAGTATCAATTTCATGCGCCCATTATTTGACGTATCTAACCTTTATTGTATTTATTAGGTCATTTACTATACTGCCCACTGTGAAGTAGATTTCAAAACCTTTTTCTACCTACCTTAGAAGAGTGAAGATCCGATACGGTCATATCCAAAACTTCTTTCGTGGGTCCTCGTTGACAAAAGCAAATATCTATGATCATTTTAATGATCAATCCTTTGTATATTTGCACCAATCGCCATTAAAGCCCCGCGAGGGCTGATATATATTTGCACCATTTCCTTGTGGGGACGGTTGTTATCAAAGCCCCGCGAAGGCTGATATATATTTGCACCATGTCTCCGTGAGGTACTGTTGTAATCAAAGCCCCGCGAGGGCTGATATATATTTGCACCATTTCTCCATGAGGGACGGTTGTAATCAAAGCCCCGCGAAGGCTGATATATATTCGCACCATCTTTTCCGTGAGGGACGATTGTAATCAAAGCCCCGCGAGGGCCGATATATATTTGCACCATTTCCCTGCGAGCGACAGCTGCGCGAGGGATGTTTGTAACTAGAAATAAGTAGGGCCTGCCAAAAAATGCTTAAGAGACACCCTGCGAGGGTGAATTTGACCTGGCTAACCCCTGCGAGGAGTAGTGGCCACATTTATGTATTCTGCTTCGAGCAAGAATACACCTTAGTGCTAATATAAAAATAGCAGTAAATAATCATTTAAATAATATAGCAATCAACAAGGTCCTTTAACTTATTTTCCAATGTTAGCGACATTTAATAAATTCATAATTCCAATCAATTCACTAAATTTTAAAATGAACTTCGATTCATATTTATTTTTGTTCATGCAATCGATGTAACATTTAGTTGCTTTATATCCGTTAACATTCCTTACGAACGCAACCATACCGTCGTAGGACGTTATATTTAATTGCACAAAATAATCTCCACTCACCCGCAATTTTTTACTTTTTGTCAAGGTGTACAAGTTTATAATATTATTCTAAAACGTTAGAAGTGAATTGTAAATCCTTTGAAATAAGTGTATCTAAATCTAATTTATATTAAGATATCTCGATAATTATTATACGATAACCCTTTCAGCACAAGTTCAGTAAACCAAAGAATTTAATTGTAAAATTTTGGTACTTACTCGTTTTAACAAAAAAGTTGCATCATTTGAACATAGGAAACGTAATTTTCAATCAAATTAGCCGTGTGTAATATGTCTATTTTCACATAAAAACGGATCAGAATAATACTCATAAAAGGACACGTATAGACTACGGATAGTTTTGAATGTGTGGAACATTCATGGTACGTATCTACTATACATGAGCGAATTCCATCATTATTCAGTTGAGCGGTAACTCCCGTACGATTTATAAAATAAAATCACAACATGTTCTGACATGTCGTGACTTCTTGGAGCTGACTCATCTCGTTCGATAATTTTTAGTAATAAACTATGATAGGAATTCCGAACCGTTCCTAGCGATAACGACAATGTAATAAAGTCGTAGCAATGGATTGTATGCCTGTAAAGCTTTGAGTTGGCTCATATCCATACTAAGTATTAATTGTAATTTTTCCACGAAAAATTCACTTGTACCCTTGTAATAAAAACACATTATTAAAAATGAAATAAAATATTAAAAATATCTATATACAAGAGAGGGTATTTGATATATCTAGTAATATCAAATAATCACAAAAGTAATATTAACGATTCGAGTAAAGCCGAACGGTAACACCGTTAAAATAGCTTTACTCACAGTATTAAAAATTCAAATATTAATTAGTACATATTGCATAATGAAATATTTCAAAAGAAAAGTTACTATTTCAAGTAAAATGTAACGGTTGTATCGTTAATTTTAAATATCTTTATTCATGCTATTAAGTATTTAAGCATATTGAAAAAATAAACTATTGCTGAAGGATTCATTAAAAACCTCAGCATTTTAAATAAAGTCCAACGATTATACCGTTGACTTTAAAGATTTTTACTCATTTTTAAGTAAAATATTATTAGAATAGATGTAAAAATAACTCACTGTACCGATCCGACGGGATACACTTTTTAACACTTTTAGCACTTGCTTTAAGCAATACTTAATACTTAATAGCACCAAGGTTGTAGTCTTGTAGACAACCTTCTCGCGGCGGAAGCTAGACGCCAATGAAAAACATCCAGCGCCCGACATTATCGTGCGCCCCGCCACCTGGTGGAGAGGTGTGCGAGAGAGATAGCATATATACAACGGAAAGAGAGGGAAAAATAGGCGGAAAAAGCTAGGTACCTTCTCAATGAAGTAAGCTTCAAATTACGGTCAAGTGTTTAATAAATATTTATTAATTATTATTTTTGTTTATTTAATAACAATTAAACCACATCGAATCAGACCCTGAAAAATGAAAGGGTTCTATTCCTGAGCATACTCAAGCGTAAGAGAAAAAAAAAGACTCGATTAGTAAAGTATTTCGGTCGCTATCGTGTTAACAAGAAAAAGGATCCGCACATACAGACACACGGACGTCCAAGACAGAACTTTTTTAAACTGTTTTTTAACTAGTTTAAATAACAAAAATGACATCAAAAATATGATGAACGTTAAAAATAGTGTTTTTTCTTAATATGTGTGTGTATGTATTATCTTACAAGTGCAATGTATGATACATAAAGACATTTTAAGTTTGAAAAATCAGATGTTTTGCGCGAAGTGACAGTAGTACCCACCTCAACGCTTCGCTTATGAGGCGTGCAATAAAGAAACGGTTTTTTTCTTTCATGGCCTTATAAAAAATGAAATGTTGTCAATTATAAATGAAACAAATTTTCAATCAGATTTTTAATAAGGTACGCGCCTGAAAGCTATGAAGGCAACTTATATGAATTTACCCTAAAACAAAGAATTGGAAATGAAAGAATACTTAAAGTTACTTTGTAATACCTATATTTATTTTATGTCGTATTGGCATACGTTTAGAATACACATGCATTTGACATCTAATCATATGGACTGAATTCCCAGAACTTTATATTTACTGTGATAAATACATTTATATATTTTAGATCTGAGATAAATCTAAGATTACTATATTGTGAGCAATGCGGTGTACCAGAGGACATAACGCATGTATTGATGGAATGTTCCCGTAATGCAGCCTACCGACTATCGAATTGTAGCGACATATTGAAAACGTTTTTATTTTGTCTAACCCCCATTCGGAAGAAATAAAACGTATTATCAGACTATATAATATAGGTTTCGCCTCGGATCAGTCTCCGTAGCTGGATATATAATTATTAAATTACTGAATTTATGTACATATTAGCGTGTAAAATAGTTACCTATAAGTATGTGTGTACCTGAGCGACATATTCATTTTGTGATTAAGCTCATTAAATAAAGATTTAAAAAAAAAAGAGATTACTATGGTACTCTGTTTTTACAATAAGTAGATTTACTTCAAGGATATAGTGATATTTAGATAGGTATAAGTTGCCTAAATATCTACACTAAAATTATCTTTATAATAATTTTAGTAGAGAGAAATCAGATTTTTCCTGTGTTATGATTTAATTCAAAAATATTTAACTAAATCTCATCGATACATAATTTTAATGGTATTTTTTTTGATTTAATGGTATTATACTCGCTTGATTTTTAGTATTTTCGAATAAAAATTTAGAATATATATATGTGAGAGAATCATAACAGAGTGTGGCTATACCTTCCTATTATAATG
>CAJQZN010033042.1:0-22684 GCA_907164685.1 Colias eurytheme
TAAACGATTGAATTGTAATCCTCATAGTACAGTTAATATTACAATCATAAATGTATCTCTTGGTTTCGATCACATTATGTCAAGGAAGTAGAAACTATATACGCACCTATTAGAAGTTAAAAAGCTCTTTGTGCTTTCAGTTTATTCTTATTATGTTATATAGTTTATTTTTTATTAGATAACCTTACAATTTATAATCTGTAAGTAGTAAATAAGTGGTACACCAACCGAATGTAAAACGCAGGCCACGCCACGCGTTCCATCTAGTAACCAATATATTTTCTTCACCAATATAAAAGCTTATCGCGTCATTAAGCAAAGCGTCAGCTGTAAAATCGACTCACACGTCACTTTTTTACAATCCAAATAAAAATACAATAAAGACATAAACCGTATCTCCTGTGGCTAACCTAATGATCGCATTTATTTTGCCTTTAGAACAAATAAAACTGATATTTGTTTATCTATGGCTAACGGAAATAGGATTTGTAACAAAAAATATTTTAAGTACCAATTCGACTTTTCTAGAAAACAGATGGATAGCTTTTCTGAACAAAATAGTATTGGGAAAACTTAACTACCTACCTACATCATGTTATTAATGTTGGTATGAAATCGAAAAAAATCAGAATAAGCTCATTATCAAAAGCTGCTATGTCGGAATTAAGATCTGCCTTATCCATTTTATTAAACAAAACTTTATTATTCTTATTTTTTATGTTGTACAAAATATTCTTCGTTCTAGTTCGCTCCACATGTCGACGAAATACAATAAGAACGAACTACGAATTTTAGTATTGAGAATCCGAATCCTTATTAGGTACTTACTCCGGATACTAGATCGTTCGTCATGAGATATATAATATTATGTGAAATCAAACTAAGAAGCAAACCCAATACTATAAAATGTTATCTAATTAACTACAAATAACAGGTGAATATTTTTTGCCAGATTAGAGTCAGCTGGCGCTATAACCGTGAGCAATTAACAGCGTTTATCAACCTGCTGTTAAGGGTTCATTAATAACGGGTTGAACGGTTTGTCTGTATGTTAAACAGTTGGTGGATTACTTTATATATTTGGTGAAATGCAATTTATTTCATTGTATTTGATCCTATTGGAACAGGCTTGTAGGCACGAACTATTTTTAGGTAGATTGTTTCTTAAGAAAATGCAATTTCATAGGTGATTCTAAAAGAATATACCGATAGTTTAAAGTACCTATTATACGTACCTACTTAAATTATATTTTGCAAATATTTTTTTAAGTACATAATAGTAACATCATGGTTGTGTTTTCGACATTGACCGGATAAATATAATATTAATTAATTCTACCACAAAATCTAAGCGAAATATTCATCAGAAATTTAGCTATTATATTACTTAATATAGCTCTAGATAACTTGTTAATTCTAACATGACATCCAATATTCGTTACCACCGATCTTTCCTTGGAAATCTCGTTAAATCGTATAGAGCGGAGGTGAAATAAATGAGTACAAAAGAAGCAAACCCTGGAAGAATAATAAGTATTGGTATCGTTTATCGGAAGCGGTGTCGTGGTGCGGTATCGGCTGACTCAAACCGAATAGTGTAAGAGCTGGAGATAAAATCTCAATGGTAAAAAAGAATCGAAATAAAATATAATGCACATGGACACAAACATTATTTGTGAATATAATATTATGGGGCATTGCAAGAAGGAAACTGGAGGAAGGACGGACAGGAGGAAGTTAGGAAAAGCTGGATATAGAAGTTTATACTTTTACACACACATTTCAGCTCTTGTATTATCTTATTTAAGTGCAAGTAAAATAACTACTGGATCATCTAATGTTAGCTGCCGTTGCAATTGCTCTACTGATCTTTCAAACAATTACAGGCTGTTTTCATGAAGTTTTTTTTTTATTCGTAGATAGGTGGACGTTTGACCCCAGTACCACCTGATGGAAAGTGGTGACGAGATCTAAGGTGGTAAGTCACGCCCGCCTAGAAAGTGCCTGTTAATTCGTCTCTTGAAAATTCCCAAGTCTCCTAAGTCTTAATTGTTCGGTTCCTAAGTCTTGTTCGGGAACACCACGCCTGGTCGTTCCAGAGCTTCACCATAGGTTTGTACCTTTACACTGCTTAGTAGTCACCTAACCAGCAGTTTTCCTTAACATTCTCTTACACTATTGCAAACTCAGCGTGCGATCCTATCAGTGGCGTCAATTGCCCGTGCCAAATGCTTCCCCACCCCCCGCACCACACACCCCCGCCATCTGGGAGCGAATCTTATCAGAACAAGCCAGCGTGATTGAATGTTTCCGCTGATGCCTTGAAACGATAATATTTGGTTGCCATCAGCAACAATTGGAGAAGCGGAATAAGTGATGTCAATTATATATCGATGCATGGGTATGCAAAAAGTATTGAAAGCAAAAGCTGGCTACAGGTAATTAACTGATAGAACATTTTATGAAAAAAAATAACAGTCTTTCCTACAAATATTGTCTACATAAAAAAGAGCGTGTGTACTGTGTACACACGTGTCAGAAGTGAAACTTCTTTGGCAAGATTAAAAGATACCAAAATCGTCGCCTTCCTCCATGACGTAAATTTATTGTATTGTACAGAAGCTTCACTTCAAAAAACTCATTGTACGGTAAATATGTGGATCAAATATTTACTGTAAACACAATTCTTGCTCTTATACGATTGATAAAAAAACCTTGGAACCTTCTCTTTAGTATAAAATATGTAGTTAGGTAGTATTCATAAGTATAATTTACTATTTTTGTTGGTCTGTCTATTCAAATTATTTTGAATAATTAATTTTTAATAATACGCAGATAATGTCTTAAAAAATCCAAAAGTATTCCATATGATAGGTGTTCGAATGTCACCCGAGGGAGCACATAAAGCGCTGCGGGCGAAGCGCGGTCGCATCGCTTGGGAAATGACTGGTTATAGTGTAAGAGATAATGACTGTTTTTCATGTTTTTTTTTCTTTCTTGATTGGGAATCGGGATTATTTTTTACTTAAAACTGTTCCTTTATTTTAATTATTGGAGCAAATAAGTTAAGTTTCTTCATTGTTTTAATCATTCCGTGACAATGTGCAATATATTTGCAGCTTGTATAGGTACGTCTACGTCGTTAGTTTGTATACCTAGAGGTCAAAACAATAACTTCAAAACATTTTACATAAACGAGAACTTCAAGTCTATTTCCTAAATCCATTCAAATATTATTAGAATAGCACTGAATAGACATACTTCAACGCTGAAATAAGCTGAAATTTAGCGAGCCCAAGAATAAATGACACTTGTGACGTCACAATAGTGGTCAAATATATCACGTTATAAAGAAAACAGTTCAAAGAAATAGTTCAAAAAGAGTGAATTCTCAATTCTCATCCGTCTCTCAGAACACGGGATCACTGTTATCGGCACTGATAAAACAACTTTGTGACGGAGGCGCTTCCAATATGCGACAGCTTTGCTTCGGGCCATTTGTTCCGACATTATGTTAACGTGCGGGATCCTATTATACATTTTTCAAGATAACGCAATATTTTTACTTGGAATTGATTCCAATCTTTTCTAAAAGGTTCGGATAGTGGACAATTTGGTTTTTGCGTGCGTATAGAAAATTTAGAATTATGCATGGTAGCTAATCATTGCGAATATTGTGTCTATGAAAAATTAAACTGCTGAACAATTTGTTTCTTATAATGCTTCTAGACATTTTTGTGATCCACTACGGACTACGAAGTAGACGAAGGCGGAACTATACCTATATACAGTGTGTCCGGACATGACATACCGATATTTGAAGGGGCTATTCTCCAGGTATTTTTATCGACAATTCAACCCCTCTACAGTCCCCTACCTCACCCCCCTCAAAATGGCAAACCTATCAATTCGGATAGTGAATTTATGAAAATTGTAATAACTTCGGAAGTGAGTGTCACAAAATACTAAATTTGGTTTTATTTGAACAATAACAAGTTATTCTAGGGACCACTAAACAAATTTAATTGATAAGAGTGATGAAACATACTTTAAAAAATTCGAAAACCATTTTGAGGGGGGTGAGGTAGGGGGCTATAGAGGGGTTGAATTGTCTATAAAAATACCTGGAGAATAGCCCCTTCAAATATCGGTATGTCATGTCCGGACACACTGTATTTATATCTACTTAAACATATGCTGTAAAGTACAATTACAAAAAAATATTTACATAAAAAAACTGTATTGGAGTTTAATTACAATAAATCATTCTTACCGAAAGTCATTTATTTTATCCACATTTTTATTTCTGAACCTAAATTAATGCCTAATATTATGTAGTATTTTGAAACTAACTTAAAATAATCTTTTCTATCATGAAGATAACTATATTGTTTGTACTCAAAGTATCATAAGTTAAGCAAACTAAAGATAATGATTGATCCATTTGACATATCGACACGCTTCACAGTCCAAACGGATGAACCAACAGACCATATAATTTCAAGTTTATAGCGTCATTAGGCGGCAGAAGGCAGGCGAGCTTTTTGTACGAACCGAATAAAGATAATCGATTGTTTCTTGGGTTCAGTTTGGTTCATGTGTTATTTCTCGGAATGTACAGGAGCATTTGTTTGTTTAAATTTTGAATAATTCTGGTGGAAGCTTCAAAAATGTAAAAGTTTTGTCACAATTAATTTTATAAGTAGTGCTTTTTATTTTGAACATGTAGCATGACCAATTTGAATTATATTCATTTGATCACATTTTTTATTACTTAGGTATAGGTATATAACAACTATTTGATTTTCTTTGAAACCTAATAATGATTCAATATTAACTCTAATTCTAAGCTCATCTCCAAGGCTCTATTATTAAACTTTTTTAATCCATATCACCATTCTAACATATGAAACAACACAAATACTTCCTAACAATTGAAAACCACGATTCAATTATAACCGGACAAGGAATGTTGTCGAACAGTGAAGCCTAGAAACGTGGAACTTTATTGCAAACTTTCTGATTCAATCGCGACTATTCCGAATCAAAAGCGACGCACAACGCGCAGATAGTTACTGGGAAAAAAGCCATCAGATTTTCCTGTGGTTAGCGAAAAAAAAAGTCAAAAAACTATCAACCGTACATAGAGAGGCTGTGACTTTATAGCCGGGATAACGAAGCCCAAATCGGAAAACGTTTTTGAGTTTTGTGAGATACAATTCTATTGTTTGCTATTTCTGATGCGTACGCCGAGTTTGGGGCTTTTCAATTCGGTGGAAGAAAGGTATTGGTTATCGAATATTAATAATGTTGGGAAAATTATGACGTAGTTATTAATACTCACGTTGTTCACGCTTCAGATTACGTATAACAATCAAAATACATATTTAAATTCCACTTAGGTAGTTCTAAATTTGTATTTTGTAAAAAGTTTACATTTAAGAAACTGTAAAGATGAAGTCAGTAAAGATCTGTTTCACCTATCAATTGTTACACCGGTATCATTTCATAAGCACTCATTGTTATCCCAATATTCATTCAAAGCTTCAAGAATTATGCAATCTGAAAACCGGATGCGAACATTCTATACGCATTTATGGTATTTATGTGACCATCGAAGCGGTATAATCCGCTTATTTGAATTTTTGATATTTGAAATTTTCGATATATTCACACTCATTGCCGCTGGTTTTAATAAATGTCCGGTAGTCTGGTTCAGCGTTGCATAACAGTGATATGCGCGTAATCTGTCATTTTGACGACGGTCATGATGGCGGACGGACGCGTGCCGGAACACGCTCATTTAAACGTTTTTTGGGATGAAAATTAAAATGACGTTGGATTTATTCAAGAAGCTTCTTATACATTTATTTGAATGTTGAGAGACTACATATTAATAAATTTGACAAAGTTAACTTGACGGTGTAGAGCATTAAAATATAGGTACCAATCATGCAATCTATGTAGGCTAGCTGTATCATGTATGTCGTATACAGAAAATAATGATATTAGGTAAAACATTTTAAACCTCTTTTCATTAATATTATTTGAATAACGTATCTACATTAATAGGCAATAGAAAAAAGATTATTACACACAATCGCTTTACAATGTTAAAACTGTATTATTACTCAGCTTAGATTGCAAAAACCTTCATATTTATGTTCGATGCTTTATCTAAAGCCAAGACCTAGGTTTTATACTCCAACCTACTTCTCCAAGGTATGGGTTCAGCTAACATAGTTTTCTATATATGTTTTATACTGTTATCTCATTAGCAATGGTTACAAAAGTATGCTAATGATAGTTAAGACTGCTCTACATCTGAACTCAAAGTAATTGTAACACATAAAATTACTAATAATAGTATTCAATTCATTCAAACTTGATTAAGAGAAAAAAATCTACTAATAATGTACAATTGAGCTTTAAGATGAGATTAAACGACAAAATCACAATAATAGTAAAAGGGGTTATGCATGCTACATTGGTTATGTGAAGTTGCTTACCACTGGCCACGAGGGTGGTCTTTCTTATTCTATAGAAGTATTCATTCAGGTTGCATGTATTGTAGAGTAGGTAAATGAACATATTAAGATAGAGTTCGATAAACTTAATAAAAATAATTATTTGGTTTCTGGTACAGAAGTAACATGTGATAGGATTGGTGATAGGTAGTTTCGTAGTCAATATTTTAATATGTTAAGGTTTGTATTTTCTATTGATTTAAAATATTAGTAGGTAAATTTAAACAATGCCAACGCGAGTAAAAGTATAGTCATTATATTTCCAATAATCCATACCATATGCATCTAGATTGTTATCAATGAACACACTTTTAATAAAGAATCATTTCATTCAGTTACCGTATATTTTACAAATCGCTATAACTCCATAATTACCACACCCTATCCAAAGTAAAATATTTTATCAAGATGTATAAATTCGGCTGACCATTTTTTGGGGTCCATTGTTAGTGCGCGTATCAGTTTTCTACATGACATTTCAATGCGATCGTTCGCCTGTCAAATCGCAAATCTCGCACAGATGTTTATTCAAGGCATTCACAAAAATTATCTCAACAATAAAATCTAAATCCGTACACCATGGCTAATTATATCCACCATGTAATGGTATGTCAGAATGTATTGTATTGTTCATCGCTGGCTTTGTGAGCGTCGTATTACTAACCCAGTTTTGGGGATATATTCACCAAAAGGCTCCTCGAGTTATCACGCTTTTCTGAATCACAATGCAAGTTATATTTTTCTTTGCACGCCGTATTAGAGCATATTTAGGTTCGCTGCCGAAATATTGAGAAAGAATAGTATGTGTTGCGTATTTTAGTTTTGCTTATTATTTGGCTCCGGCAGGTTAGTTGGACTTAAAACTTTTTGATAATTTTTTTAAAACATTATCTTTATATCAAAGTTACAATCCGGCCGTACCAGATGCATAGGCAACAGATTCGCCTATAACTGAATTAAGCTTTAATTTTAAAATATAAAAATAAATCGCCAACGAAACAACAAAATGTAATTTACAGCAAGAGCATTAGTTAGCATACGCAGGCATACGTAGACATCACAAAAGTTTTGACGAGTCATTCAGGATATCGATTTAGCCTGGGCTCGATTCAGTTTGTTTATTTTCGTAAAATCGGACGGATGTAGGTTTTCGGGTTTGCGGTGGTTCTGTACAGTTAGTTGGAGGTGCTCTATGTTAAAATACTACACAACTCTTTTTAGTTTTTTCTATTTCGCCGTATCAACAACTGCACGGTGCGTGCATGCTTGTTGCTCCCGATAGTTTTCAATTTTATAGCTGCTAGTTGCTACATCAAGTTGGCTGTTTCGATTTTCATGTTTTGCACGTCATCAAGGCTTTCGACTGGAACTGAATCACCTTAGTTATATAGGTGGAACTATCGCACTATACTTTTAATACTGGAACACATAAAAAACAACTTTGAAGTAACTATGAAGCTTAAGTTGCAAGAAAACATATTTCTTTACAGTACATACTTATTATAATATTCTCAGGCCAGTTTGGTTTTTAGCAAGTTACGTAAAGCGGGAATCACTTAATTCACATATACCTACAAATGTTTAAAGTACCTATTAGAATACCTACAGTTTTTCAAGGAATAACTCACCTTATGGATACTAAGACTATCATATCTATAATTATTTATTATAGTCGAAATAAATCTCAGACACAAGCCACTATTTGACCAAATTTTTGTTTAACTAAAACGTAGATATTAATTTGAAAAGGACAGGAGTAAAATGAATGACAGTAGCTCCTGAAATACGTTATTTGTATCTGTGTCTAAGTGTCTCTTCTTCATTTTCTTGTGAAAAGCAGGGAATTTCTGAATAAAATGCAGAGCCTCGTAAATAGAAAATCAAAGCCCTATTGGCTATAGTAAATATAATTAGCACCTCAATAAACACAGACGGTAGGCGTGTTTGCGGGCCATGCGTTGATTTAATAGCCGACGTATAAATCTATTCATTTTGCAAAAGCTTTGTACAAACAAGGCTAATGAACGACTCGCCCGCCCCACCCACCTACTGAGGTAATTTCGTTATATTCGTGGTGTTCCTCTTTATTACGTTTTTGCTGCACTTTTTATCCGTTTTGTATGGGATGAATTCGATCGGATAAAATACGCCTGTAGGAACCAAATTATATTGTCTTTTAGGACTTTATTTTTAAGCGTAGCAGCGTAGAACTGAATTTTATTAAAGTTAAGTTGGTTGTAATACTTTTCTACCGATCATTACGAATTGTAGTAAATTGAAATTATCGAAAATATATTGCGTTAGGTAACCTATTAACGTGAGCGAAATTAAAGTTACTATAAAAATATTGTGCGTAAATAATAGTAGAGCAAGCTTAGTCATATTATAGACTTTAGAGTCCCGACTCCATCTAATGAACCTTCATTACAAGTAATATTTTCATATATTGAGATATGGACACATATTTGAAACTCTACCTAAAAAAAACTATAGATAAGCCATTGAAGTATTATTACTAGAGAGGGCACCACGAACAAAATCTGTGCGACAAGCGCGGCGGCGCGGGGCGGCTAGTGAGTCGTACACTTACTTTGTAGATATTCTGCCTCTTATTACTTATAAATTAAAACCAATCAATGTCACAAATAAATATTGTTTATCTTATTAAAAAAATATGAATAAACTTATCAATTAAAAACAATCAATGTAACAAAAAAAATTGAGTTTGAGACGATTGACTCTAACTTGTGTTAAAAAAAGTGTAGTAGCGATGTCCTCTCTAGTACGTAGTACATGTAACTCAATGAGATAAGCTATATATTTCTTATTCCAAAGCAATAGGAATTTCTAAATAAAAGTCATTTGATTATAGATTATTCATTTGATAATAATTTAACCACGTTGAATATTTCATTTATAAGCACATATTTCAAGCTTGCATTATGAAATAATAATTTTTATTGGACTTTATAAGGCTCATATAAATTGTTAAAGCGACAAAGCGACATATTTTTTCAGCATATTGCACTGGCTATACTATACTGTATATAAATATGTATATATTTGCGAATGAGTGGATATTTTCACTGGCACGGCTCGACGTTGTAATTCACCGATAAATGCATACAAAAGTTCCGGAACGGACAGCGACATCCTTAGAGTAGAGCATTTTTTATTTATTTCTGTTGAAAATTTTTGTTTATTTATAACAGCAGGACAGAGAAAAAACAAAGATAATAAATTAGTACAGAAAGTAAAACCAAGGCACATACGTATACTTATTTTTATAATATCACAACATAATTTAATATGTAACAAAGTCGCTTTCTTTGTCGCTATAGGTATCCCTGTATGATTAAATCTTTGGAACTACGCAATGGATTTTGATGTAGTTTTTTTAATAGATATAATCACTCATTAAGACGAAGGTTTAAGTATATAATTTATTAGGTTTTAGATAAAGCAAGCGAAGCCCGGGTGGAAAGCTAGTTTATTATAAATGTGAAAATTAGTAAGAATTAATGGACGATGTATGGATTTTGTTACTTTTTCAGGCAAAACCACTGAACAGATTTTGATGATACTTGTCAATGATGAAGAAAACCTAGTAAAACCACCCAGCTGTGTGACAGCGGGACTGTGGGGCGTTATTTTTGTTTAACAAAACTGGCTTACTTTAAGATTGACTGTTTGAAAATTAAGATGTTAATGACCTCGCCAATGTTTTCATTTTATGAAATAATGTGTAAGTATGGAATAAATCTACAGATATATACATCTAGAAATGACCATTATTCCAATTATCACCATTGAGGTGAGCTTGCTGTTTTTACTAATCGTAGATCATAAAATATTCAAATTGTGTAAACTAAAGTGTGATTTTCAGTTTTTAGTACAATTATACCATAAGAATAATCTTCAAGCAATCATCATTGCAACATGCATGATAATTAAAATCGATGATGCCTTTAAATTATAAAAATTTTGTTCAGTGGATAAAATAATAAATTAAGAAAATGCCTCTATACATAATTACACTATACATTGTAAAATAGTAAAAAAATAAAAACTAAAAATATAGCATTAAGTCCTCTCCATAGATTTCTCTGTGCACACTCGACCTCCGATCCTCACGGGAGGTAATTATGCATGGGCGCTTTTTAGCGCGTCCGTAGCCGAATAAAATATAAAACGAGCCACAACTAATGATTCCAATATTATTTTCCTATATGCCTACGTGTGAATATTCTTACCTGTTTGCTCTTACAATAAAATAAACGTTGTTTAGAGGAAAATGGTTTGATTATGCAATTTTTAATTAATGAAAGCAATGTATGATATGTCAGCAATTAATATTCGAATAAATACCCTACATTATTGTATCCCTCGGCTCGGAATTTTTCTGGAAGACTCCACCTTATGTATGCAGTGCGCTATGCAATAATTTAGATTTTTAAGGGCATTGTCACAGATTACTAATACTTTGTGCCAATTTAATAAAAATCTATCATTATCTTCTTCTTCTTATATATAAAAATGAATCGCAAAATGTGTTGGTAAGCGCATAACTCGAGAACGGCTGAACCGATTTCGATAATTCTTTTTTTATTATATTCCTTGAAGTACGAGGGTGGTTCTTATGTAGAGAAAACGTAAACATGTACCACGGGCGAAGCCGGGGCGGACCGCTAGTTACCAATAAACGTATCTACATGTAATTAAAAAATGTTTTCTTTTTACTTACCTACCTGATATCCTGTTTTGTTTTATAAAACCCAGTTCATCGCCATTGCCATATAAAATAAAATAATGACAAATAATAATTAAAAACCTATAATGATCTAAATCAAGAAGCTTATAACTAATACACTGGAGATTTCAGTATGAACATACAGGCATAAAACATACAGGCGTCATTCAAGGTCATATTTTCTTGTTACAAGTTAATGTTCATACTGAAATCTCCAGTGTATTAGCTATATAAGCTTCTTGATCTAAATGATACAATATTTTTTTATTTAATCATGAAAGCTCCATTATTTAAAACAGCGCCATCTATCGATACCACGTAAAACTACGTGCTCGTGAAATTTTCATGAGATTCGCACTTCGCTCACAACGTATGGATGGCGCTCTATTGCTGAAATCGCGAAAGTTTTATATTTTTCAGCGATTTCTTAGATTTAAATAATTGTAATTTACACGAATTAATTATATTTTATGATTAATATAAGGTATTTAAAAAAACATCTAGTAAGTATTACTGCATATTACGTTATTTTTGTATATTATCTACTTATCTATCTATTAAAATATCATGAAAAAATCGACTAGAAAAGGGCGTTTACCATTTTTTCATAATTTCGGACACTTCTTAAATCCGCAATATTTATTCACGTGTCTGGGCGTGTGTAAACCCGGAACTATAAATTGGTCACAAAAACGCTGCCGGTGGCCCGCGGTCGAGGTGTCGTATTCTATCCGGCTGTTACGACCACACGTTAACTATATATAGTATAACATCTTAGTTAAAATTTGTACGACTTTAAATGAGGAGTCTGCGAATAAATGAAAAATTTTTTAAAGTGCTATACCTAAGTAAGTACCATTCCGTAAACTACAATAAAGAGATATTGAAATTATGTAAAATTGTTCATGTTTCACTTGGATATTATATAAAGAACGTTATTACTGAGAATTTAATATTAATTCAGTAGGTATTCAAAACTTAAAAAGAGCATACGCTATTCATTGTATTAATTAACTGCTCGTAATATAATTAATAATCGTAAGTAGGTAGGTACCTATCGACACAAATTGAGTTAAAAAATCATCTTGATAAATTAAAATAGCCCTAATAATATTATGTGAAGTATATAATATATTTGAAATTGGAATAGATAACCTTTTTAACACCCACTCAATACCAAACAATCAAAACAACCACTCATAATGGATCTGCATAAGTACACTTTATCACCATTTATTGCCGCGACCACAAAGCGACACAACCCGCTAAACTTCATAAATCCGCCAATTTCGGCGTCATTTGTCGGTTGTCGCGTCACAATCGCGGACCGGACCTAAATCTCCGGACTCATTTCATATTTTCACAAGTCCATCTCTCACGCACCAATTATTCACTAGGGCCCTCTACCGGCCGTTTCCCGAAAGTAATGACCGGTGAAAACGAAATTACACGTGTTACAATCATTCTGTTTACGAGTTAGATTTTGGCGGGAATCATTTTATTTGGCCGCCCTTTGTTTTCGCTTGTGGTCAGCTAAACCGTTATGATTTGTTACTAACTAAATTCTGTTGTCTGTGTTCGCTGGTTGTGATATTGCGAATTTCTGGAATATTTACCGCGATAGATCTGGATTGTTTAGAAATCCATAAAACATTATGATACGTGCTTAGCAGAGGTTGAATTAAAAGATTGTTCGTGGAAATCGGGTTAAAAAAAATATGTTAAAATTTTATTGCGTGATAAAATAGAGAAATGGAAATAACTGCTGAAGGTTAATTATTTTTATAACTTAGGTAGTTACCTCGCCAGCACCGATTAACTCCAAAAATTAGTGTACAAATACAATAAGTATCTATCATGTCTGAATTCTGATACAAAGCTTTCAATTCATTCTATGCTCAGTTCGTACACTAAATAATCTAATTATAAATTGTCCTGTATTTCATTCAAATCCACACAGCAGCTGCATTTCCTTGCACAAACAATCGAACCACGTCGAGGGCAAAAAGTGTCATTTAGAAAAACAATAATTACCGAGTGGGGTCGCGTGACCGTTTCCGACATTCAGATTTATCGGTCACATGTCGGTGGCCATCCTGTTTGTTTTAGTGTGTGGATACACAAAAAATTGGTGCCAAGCTGTCTGGGACTTCCTTTTTTGTATTCAGGACAGATTGATGCATGTGTTAGTTTTAAATCAGTTTAAAGAGTTCAGATCATATTCTACAAACATACGTAGATACTGTAACCATCTAAATATGCGCGGAAGAAAAAATTACTATCCATTTTTTCGAAGTTACAATATACCTAGATACGAGGATTGATAGAGAGTATACTTTTCCAAGTTACAAAAAAAAGCATCGTATACATATATTTGACAGCTCCATTTGAAATATCTAGATACCTACTTAGTCTAGATATTTCAAATGGAGCTATATTGCGATTCGATGCTAATGTGTTCTACATTAATTTATAACTTTCTCGTAGACCTAAATAGAGCATGGGCCTGTGATAAGATTGAACTCTATTTAGTTCAATTCGTAGATTTTGAAGATTGTTGTGTACAAAATATCTTAAGACAGGTTCAAATCGTATATTTGCAAACCGGAATATTACGTTGTACTCAACGTATTAATTTATCCATAGCTATATAAATAGCCATGACTTGGTTATATTTGACGTATGCGTAATGAAATGGAGTGTGTATTTATTAACTTAATTAAGACGTCAGTCGGGCCCCGGGGATCCGGCAGATTTCATCAAGATCATATCTCTGGAACAATGGTGTGGGGTGCCATGTGTATGTAAATATGTTTGCGTGGATATCCCATCTTTTTGCTTTATATGAACAACAAAATGGAGGTAATTAAGATGATATGAAATTTTAAAGGATATCATAAGAGTTAATTTTCATGCCTACTGCATAAAAGAATACTGTTAAACAATGGAAAAATGCTAAAATAATTAAAACTTTGTATATTCTTTATTATCTAGTAGTTGGCATCCAACTTTAAAATTAAAAATGAATTTTATAATATAGAGTTCATTAATTATTATCTACTAAGGGCCGATATTTGCTTGCTATAATGCTTGGATAAAACTTATCCGTCCAATAAAGTATTATACACGTTAATATTAAAATGTCACGTAAACTGTCAAATACGGGCAATTAGAATACGTTTTTATAATGGTAGTTTTATACATTATTCGACGAATAAGTTTTAACCAAGGATTGAAAAATCAGCCCTTATTCATATATTGTTCAACATATAGAATACTTATAAATAGCACTACAGTAAACAGTAATTAATCCTCTTTGTGTTTCGTATGAGGATGTTAGAAATTTAATAATTCTTAGCAATAATGAAACATTATTATCGACGTTGCGAATATGAGACGTCTCAAGAATTGACTTGTGTATGGAAGATAAACAAATGAGACTATATTATTATAGGAGTAATTATATCCATATCCTTTATTTAATGTCAAGTTTATGATCACAGATTAAGAAAGAAAGAAGAAGAAAGAAGAAAGTTCAAAATGCGAGTTTAGTAAAACGCATTAATTATTATTTTTATACTTTAGTAAACTGCAGTATCAAAGCAAATAGGTAGGTACATTAATTTTAACATTACACATTACATTAATTTTATTTTTCCTCTATAGATTACATATAAATATGACTACCTTGTAGCTAATAAACATCTCAAACGTAAACCTGAACTGTTTTTTCTTATTTTCTAATGAAATTATATATCTTCTTATATATAAAAATGAATCGCAAAATGTGTTGGTAAGCGCATAACTCGAGAACGGCTGAACCGATTTCGATAATTCTTTTTTATTATATTCCTTGAAGTACGAGGATGGTTCTTATGTAGAGAAAACGTAAATATTATGTACCACGGGCGAAGCCGGGACGGACCGCTAGTTTTATATAAAATTTTATATATTTATTAACACATTTATTATTATAAATTATATTTGAATTTTCTGTTTACATTGCACACTGCTATCACCAATCACCATGGTATTAATCTTAGCGAGGGGCTGCAATCCGATAAGCGGATATTATTGTGTAGCTATCTATGGATTTCTACATATTGTTGCAAACAAAACATGATGTTAATAATGGCTGTAAAGAATTCATCATCATCATTGCGGTAACAAATGTAATAGATAAATCCCAGATAGAGTTTTCTAGACTGTGGTGAGTTATATAGGGTGTCCCAACAAGAACGCAAGATTTAAATTTGACATAAAACGCAGATATTAAAAATAAAATTGTGAAAACTATATTATATCGTAAAGTAGACAAGATGAGGTTTTGTTTGGAACAACACATCAGGGAGATGGCCACCGCGGCTTTGCTGGCACATACGCGATCTTTAATGAAATTTTCAATGACCGTTTTACATAAATGCTGTGGTATTTCATTAATACAGCGTCCAATTTCGTCTTTTAAGGCTTGAGTCATCGTCGGCTTAATCGCATAAACCATCGATTTCAAAAAAACCCCTAAATCGCATGATCTAGGTGGCCAATTATGGTCCCCAAAGCGTGAAGTAACATGACCGAGAAATGACTGATGCAGCAATTGTATTGTTTCTCTGGCTGTATGACATGTGGCGAAGTCTTGTTGAAACCACATCCCCTCCAGCATGCAAGACGCAAATCTTTTGTCAAAATTCGCTGCATAGTGGATTCGGAACCACCAATTTTTGGAGCTCAGTGTTGAATTGAGATGGATGGAGTTTGAGCGATATCATCACATACAGCTGCGATATTTTCGGTTGATCGACCAGGTCGAAGGCGCGTTGTTGTCTTTACATCACTAACAGACCCAGTTTCAGCAAATTTTTCCATTAATCTCTTTTACTGATCGCAATTTCTTTGATCGCAATTTGCGTACTGTATCCGCAAAACTTTCACTATTTTGGTAAAACAAATTTTACTATGAGAATGCGTTGATCCTTCGTTTAGCGTTCCATATTCACTAACCTTATACCTTCTACTAAAAAAAAATAACACTTGTTGATATGTCAAACAATGACACTTCGAATGGCGCCAAATTTAAATCTTGCGTTCTTGTTGGGACACCCTATATGATCGAATGTTACAGTCTCAGTAAAACTTGTGGATGTCGGTCAATATCGTACACGATGAATAATTAAGTGGAATAGGCTAATAATTACGTTTTATAAGTCCCAATATATTCTTAACCTCTTATTCCAATTAGAATATTTACGGTTATATAGAACCATGTTAGAACCCACTACTGTCGAATCACTCCTTAGTCACATCCAATTCAATTAGACCACCCAATGTTCTACGTCGATCCAATTCCTATATTTGTCAAGGATTTCCAAACGATCAGGCTAAACCTCCGCAATATATTACTCAGACAGGCCTCGGTAATGAAGACAACACTCTACAAACTATAATACGCCATCTAAATGCACCGTCGACAGGCATAAACAATTGAAATAATTATTGGGATAAGCCGACGGGATCAGCCAGACCCTCGAGATTCTAACCCTTCCGAGAATCTGACAACGTCTTATGCAAATTCACGAACTTAACTACGATTACATTTACTTAAAACAACTAAATTGGATCTGCGATCCAATTTGAATCTTATTATAGGGTGTCAGGTTTTATAATTAAAAGTGGGAAGTGGTATATTAGAGCTTTTTGAAGTTAGGACACATTCAATTGGCCCTAGGCTGTGATAACGCAACTTTAATTTATAGCTAGACAGTAAAATGTTACATCAGAATACAATACACGTAGTTAAATATTTTGCTCTAGTTCCTTTACAAGTTAATTAACAAGAATAACATTACTCCAATGTAAGTATGCAATGTTCTACGTCGAATAAATCTATCTTTTATCAGGTATAATATATAACAATTCTACAAATAAAGGTTATTATTCATTCTACATTGATACATGCTTGTATTCATACCCCGTTCATTTAGATCGTTTGAAGTTATTAAGCAAGTATAAACCACCTTACCGACATGAAAAATTATAATGAAAGATAAAAAAATTCTCTTGAGTTTCGTGAGAGATGATTGAAGATCTATATTCAATTTATGAATTACTTTGTATTACTTACAAATTTAAGTACCTACTTAATACAGAACACTATGAACGAATTGGAAGAAAACTCGTACTCTATTATCTCTACACGATGTTGATCCTTTTTACTATATTGTACTAATCTAATAATTCACACATAATAAATTGTTTATCAAGTAAGTTATAACATTTAACGACCTCTCACGGCAATCACGTCAATATAAAGATATCCTTTCATGTTTAAGAACTGGTAATAATAATATCATTAAACTTAACGCAGTAATAAAAATTCGTATACAACGTGTAATACTAATAAATTTAATTTAAATAGATACGTATATATCTTCCACCCGGAACATTCACATTTAAATGTGGTTTAGTGAACGTACAGACATCGATGATGTTCTTTTTATACTTGAGATTCCTCGTAGCATTCGTAGGTACTTGTCTGAAAAAAAATATTGAGAACATGTAATTTTGTTTTATTAAATTACTTAATAATTCTGTCACCTAGTCAAATGATTATCGATCTTAATTAAAGATCAAACTCGTATGAATTTTTATAATTCAGATTATATTATATTATAGTCATAATAAGTAATAACTAATAAAAATTATAAAGAGAAACAGTGTTTTGATGAATAAATGGTGAATTACAATGTGCAGCATTTTCTTATAAGTTGTAAAATTTTTTTGACCCAAGATCCCTATAAGAATCGTGTAGAATAAACAGTTCGTATAAGAATTGCGTAGATCGGTTCATAATTATCTACGCTCCTACCTCCCACCGTCAGTCGCATAATAATTTATTACAACTTTTTAACGCATCGGTCACGCAGTGTCCGGCATCTGTAGGATTAATTAATATCTTCCAAAGTATTTTGTTAGTGAAGGATAAAAAGTAGGTAAAACATTCATAAACTCTACTTTCCTTTTTATTCCTAGTTCCTACCTTACAACCCACACCAAAATAATCGAAAAACAAAGCAACAATAATGTACTCGCACCGTTTTAACGACGTAGGAAGCGGTTACATCAAAAAGAGATCCATCCCAGTGTGAGGGCTAAAAAGGGCCGGAGCAGCGGTCGTTACGAAATAATGCCCCGAATCAGAGTTTCTGCTTGGGTGGCCACCGATAACAATTATTGTTTTCACCCGGTATTTGCGAAAGGAAACACTGCCAAAATATCTAATTGGAATTTCTAATTAGACATCTGAAGCGCGGCCTAATTAGTTTTCAATGGATGCGTTTTAAATTATATTGTTTATGATGGTTTTTGAGTTTTAAGTCAAACCACGGTTAAAAGTGAATAATTTAATTAAATAACAGTTTATTAAGTTTATTAAACATATAATGGAGTTATTGATACAAATATGGTAGTTATAAATTAAAGCGTGTGCTTGCGTATACAGATATTTGTCATTTATTTGCTTTCAACTCCTTTTTGTAATCAATTCGGTCAAAATTGCAAAAACAAAACATTCATTCAATCAAAATTAATAACTATTAATAAAATTATTATGTTCAAAATATTTCGCTTTATTATATTAATTACACAACAATAAAAACAAAGCGCAACTGAATATACTAAACAATGCAATATTGCCAACCCTTTCCCATAAATTGCAAGTGCGATCGCTATTTAAAACACACGGTTTTAAGGAGCAGACACGAGATGTCCGAGGGTCCGTTTGACCGTGGTCCGGGAAGAAAGGGCTCATTTTCATTAGCCAGCTAAGCGTTAGAATATACGTAGATTTATATTCTAATTGCAGCGGTTCTCAACATGTTTGATTAATGTAGTATTTTATCGTGTTTGATTCATTTTATGCGAATCTTATAAATATTTTTTGTAACAAGGACCTTGTTAGAGATTTTTAGTCTCATAAGTCATAACTTAATTATGAGTATTTTATAATTTTAAAAACTCAAATATCATATTATGTTTAACAAACCAGCCAAGTGAGTTCTTGCGTGAGTCGGACTCCGTATAAACCGTTTTTTATAAGTTATAACTGTAAATTTATACTTTAAACAGTTTTTTCATTCGTTTCCTAAAATTGCTTCATATCAAATTTCAAGGTAGGTAGGCGTGCATAGGCTGGTTTTGATTCCCTTGCGAATGGTGGTAAATGTTAAAAATATGTAATAATGACGTTTCGAAAGTGCTTCTAGAAGAAGTCTAATTGAATAAATAAATGTTTGAGTTTTGAATGTCGAAATTTGCTTCTAAACATTATTATTTTATTATTACATCATACTTATGCATGCTTCTATTTATTAACAACTTCTATCGTTAGCACATGCTATTTCAAAAATGAATTAATCTAAAGTTTGACAAACCACGCGTAGAGAGCGAGGGAGTCCAGTGACCCTTTCGTTTGAAGTGGACAAGGTGCTTTTTGCTTGCACCGGCTTCATTCCGCACCTTAGAAACCACGCTAGGCATCCTCTTTCTTTGAATTAACTTGTAAATAATTACATATGATGTAAGCAAGTCTCCTCCATTAGTAGATATAAATTACTTTATCGAGTTTGAAAATTACTTCATCACCAGAAGACTCCTTCCTTTGCGAGCAGCTAGTACTTTATAAGCTAGTAATTTGAGTAAATTTAACATCAATCAACCATATTCTACGGGTACTTTCACGGAAAACGTGACACTGTATCCACTTGATGATCCAAAAATGTCTTTGAGAAGGCCGTACAGCCTTTGTACTTCACGCAAAGGGCGACATGCCCCGCCATTACACCCCACGAGGGCGGACTTGTTTTAAAATGTAGGAAATTAAAGTTTCTTTTTTCGTTGAAACAATTCTAAACTCGACACCAACTTCTGTTTTAGCGTCCTCACATGTTTGCTGAAGTTTTAAAAAAGTTTGATGGGGACTTTTAAATGCCGTTTCACTTTATCCCCGCAATAAGGGTTAATATTTTAATTGGGATTGTGTACTCCAGGGCTTGGGTTGGTGATAAATTTTATGAGAGAGAAGTGTTTTTATTCACGTTTATTTTGTTTAAATATTCTGCTTTATTTATTTATTAAAAAAATGATTTATTTATTATTGGGAAAATTAAAACTAACTAGTCTAGTGCGTTCGGTGCTACGCAACTTATTCTAGGTAAGTTTCGTAGCAGTGAATAAACTATAATATTATAATATTATCGTTTATACTTACCAGTAGTATAAATTTAACAATTTCCATCTGTTCTATAATTTAAATTAAAGATTATAATGAATATGCATCATAATATATGCATAGGTACGTAGTTTACACATGTATAAATACTGCTAGGTACTACGAAAGTTTCTACCGCTTGGAATGTTAAATACAATGTATACCAATAACTCTGAGCATTAAAAAATATGAGAGAATTCAATTGGTTGGTGATAATCATCTGAGAGAAATTATTTTTTACGTACTGTATATTTTTATATTAAGAATAAAATGTCTTCTTGTTATCCATATAAATTGAAGCCTCTATCATTCCATCTCAGCCAGCTCTATCTACACTAATATTATAAAGAGGAAAACTTTGTTTGTTTGATTGTAATGTAATTGAAGGTAAACTACTGGACCGATTTTAAAAATTCATTCACCATTCGAAAGCTACATTATCCACGAGTAATATAGGATAGGTTTTTATCCCGGAAATTCTAAAAACGGAACTGTGCGAATTTTTCTTTGAAACCGTGGGCGGAGCCGCCGGCGGAAAGCTAGTCAAAGATATAAGAACATCTCCAATTCCACTCTAATCATATAAACTGCATCAATAACACACAGTTCTTCCATTCAACAAGACAGTCACTCAAAGCTAATAAAGTTGCTCGTAACGGTCCACTAGCGGCAAACGATCTGAATTGTATATTATTGTAGCAGCTAGGTAGTCCAATTAATCAGTCTGTGCGTGCAGTGGCGGCTTGGTAATTAGATTTAAGAACAAGCAGGCGTCAGGCGGAGAATAGCCGGCATTAATTTGAGCTCTCTAACGAGGGCGACGGGCGACCGACTGGGACCTTGCACTTCTACGGGATGTGTGGAGACGCTGTTTTGTAAAAAAATTGTATCTTGATTTTGTGGTATTGAGGGATATTTTGTATGATGGGATAACTTGTTGTAGAGCAATATAATATATAAATTGATTAATTTTTTTATACATCCGATTAATAAATGATTTGAAGAAATTTTAACAAAATTAGCCGGCTAGCCGGAGAGACCTACAGAAAATAAGGCAGGCAAATAGGTATGCTAATATTTATTGTTTGGTGGAATCAATATAAAGGTATGGAAAATAAATAATAAATGGATTATTATTTATTTTATATTATAAATCAAAGTTTTAATTAACTTTAATGAACTTTAGATAATTGTTGACTTGATACAACGACAAATAAACTAACAATGTGCTATAGTCAGCTCTCCCAAAAAAAAAGCCGATTACTAATTACATAATTATAATATGACATATATTTATTCAAGTCTCACCATTAAAATAAAATAAATTTAAAATCAATCGACTCCACAGTTTCCTCTGTGCCGGCGTAGTCCAGCGTAGCATCGGTCTACGCGTCCACTATGCTATGTTTATTGCAATCTGGTGGCTAAATGCTGCTTACCCGCCGTACCCTCTTTGTTATACCCGATTTTAGACCTTAAATATTTATGGCGTTTTCATTGTATTCGTTTATTGTTTTAAGTTTTAATATTGTTCATTATTTACTTATTATTTTTAAGATTGGAAATGGATTTATAATTTATTTGCAGGTATAGTTAATATGATTAATGTAGTAATGTAGCTTAATTTTGTCAATGAAGATAATATTATGACACTCGAAAACAGCAATTAAGTATTTAATAACATTACATAAATATAAAATAATTATCATCATATTAATATGATGCAACGTATATCAATATTCATAATTTACCGCTATGTTTCAAACTGTCTTTGATATTGTATCTTAAATTCTTACAGCATTTAAAACATTTTGCATATCAATTACTAAAAGTGCTATTTCAAAGCATACCTAGTAAATAGTAGGTAATAGTTATTATATTGGTAACTGCAGTGTATCTCATATCTGTTGTCATCACTGTTCTCATGCTAAGAATATTCTTACGATCTTTCACAAAACAAAATTTTAATAGGGGCTATATCCTCATCACATTCAACTGCTATTCAAAATCATATTTCCATAGAATTAAAATCAATAACGTAATTTCGCAATCTGCTTATCCTCTGGTCAGCGAAAGGGTTGTTGAACTATCTCCCGAGGGCGATCCCTTGCAAACAATGCGCCCTATGTGTACTCGGACTTA
>CAJQZN010033054.1:0-20763 GCA_907164685.1 Colias eurytheme
TTTTAGATAGAATGTTTAAAAAACGGTGCAAATATTTATAGATGAAAAAAATATTGACGGCATTTTAATAGGTTTTGACTTTAGAACACTCGAAACATGCTGTTTCTAAGGGCATTGAAACTTTCTGGCATATCAACCCGCCGCCATTTTGATTTTTTTTCAAAATCGCGGCGCACGATTAAAGTGGTATGTATGGATAGAGGACACATAGACAAACAAAAAATGTCTAATAACATAGTACCCTAAAGCGTCACATTACTGAGATATTTGGAGGTAAATATTCACTTATGAGTACAACGACAAACACAAAAAATTGACTTATTACGTGTCTATATGCATAATATTATGTAAAAATAATCACTCCCAGGTAGAATATTATTCTTAACAGTTTATTGGAAGAAAGTAGGTAGATTCATTACATAAAAACATACATACATTACATAAAAATGTAAATAATGTAATGAATACCTACTTTCTTCCTGTAATAATAATAATCTACCTGGGAGTGATTATTCGGACATAATATTATGCATATAGACACGTAATAAGTCAATTTTTTGTGTTTGTCGTTGTACTCATAAGTGAATATTTACCTCCAAATATCTCGGTAATGTGACGCTTTAGGGTACTATGTTATAAGACATTTTTTGTTTGTCTATGTGTCCTCTATCCATACATACCACTTTAATCGTGCGCCGCGATTTTGAAAAAAAATCAAAATGGCGGCGGGTCGATATGCCAGCGTCCATACAAAAAGTTTCAAACCCCTTTGTTGTCCAGACTGAAAATACGCGGAAATCAGACTTCACCTAAAGTTGTTTGATTTTATTAATTTAAGCTAACGTTTGATTAAAATTAAGCAATTTATTATAAAACTAGATAAACGGGTGTTCTATTACATATGAAATAATGCTTAATCTCTAATACTTTAATACACAAATGTTAAATAAACTTGATGACTACTTCATCGTGTTACCTGTTTCTAATTAAACGTCCACCACTGTATATGTATACATATATATTATAAGATATATATATATATTTTTAACTCACTTTTCTGGGACGTCCGGGGCCTCTACGTTTCGGCGGCATCGGAAGAGGTGATGGTGAACGTAGCTGCAAAAACATAATAAAAACATACAATCTATTTTATAGTATACTAGTGGTCCGCCCCGGCTTCGCCCGTGGTACATATTTCACAATAAAAGGTAGCCTATGTCCTTTCTCGGGTATCAAAATATCTCCATACCAAATTTCATGCAAATTGGTTCAGTAGTTTAGGCGTGATTGAGTAACAGACAGACAGACAGAGATACTTTCGCATTTATAATATTAATAGTATGGATGTATATCTAATTTATTGTACATATAAGAGGAAAGAATTGAATATAATATGTTTGTCTGTTACGATTTTAATAATACTCCCGACCGATTTTATCAATTATTTTAGGGGGCGTCCATAAATTACGTATTTTTTCAATTTTCCGAAATATTTACCTCCCAACGTAAGGTTAAATGAGATTGGACTCGACCCCCTCTTCCCCTAAAACCACTCACATATTTTATACCTATACCGTTAAAAACATTTTAACCAAGTAATGTCTTTATGTTTTTTGTAAGCGACAAGTGTTTAGACATAAAATATAATTAGTTTCTCGGGTAAGTTTAAATATTATTTCACAATGAAAAGAAAAAAATGTAATTCTACATTATAATATATTCTACAAAGTAATATGTGTCTTCACTTCATTTTAATAAAACATATTTTCCTTTACTTCGCTCACCTTTTAATTGAGTTTCTAGTAAAATTTGTACAATGAATATTGAACAGTTTTTTGCTTTATGTGTGCATCGTAAAATCAAAAATGTCATATTTCAGTAGCAAATAGCAATTTATTTTTAAGTTTAATAATTATAGCTTGAAGTTGAATACTATTTTGTGTTTGTCTCAATAGTTTATAGATAGACTAAAAACGATAATAATATAATGAAATTATTATATTGTCACAGATTCTTGATAAATGTACAAAGTTAGAATTAAATCTGTCCGTTTAAAGTGGGTCAAAATCGAGTCTAAGGAGTCGGTTACATACAAAAAATAAAATCAATACCTAATATAAAAAAGAGCGTTTGTGCTGAGCACACGTGGCAGAAGTGAAACTTCTTTGGCAAGATTCATAGATACCAATGCCTTATTCCATGACGCGACCTTGAAATTTTACTATCAACGCGCCTAAAGAAGTTTCACTTCAAAAAAAATTTTTTTTTAATTTTTCAAACTTACCCGCCGTTTTCTAACCGGTCGGCTGCCATCCGCCGAGCGCGTTGTCATAGACAACGTCGACTCTGTTTTATTTATCACTTCCTCCTTAGACAGTATTCCACTAATACGATTCTTGAAAAAGCTATCCTCCGCCATTTTCAAGGCTTCGAAACATTTGTTCCCCTGCAACGCGTATCTTATTATTTTCAACACTTCAATACGACACAACAGTCGAGTATCATCATCCATTTTCTTGAATAGTGGCAATAGAGAATTCATGAACATTTTGTCATCATTAAAATGGTCATCTGGTAGAATGCTGTTAGCGTCTATCTTGATTTCCAGCTTCTTCTCCGTGTCTATGGTCTGGTTGCACTTGTCTGTTGTCTCTGGCCGTTCTGGCGGGTCCGGTTTTGTTTTTAAATCGAGCGGTTTGTCTATGGCTTCGTGCTTGATTCGCGGCATTTCTTCTGGTGCCGGGTGTTGGGGCGAGTTTGATATCTCCGAAAATGACTCATATTTGTCTTGGGAGTAGCGTGGTTTTCTGAAAGGAGAAACAATATATTAGCATAACATTAAAAATATATAGAACAACAATAAGGGGCATTTTTATCAAGTATTGAAATTTTAAAAAAATAAAAAAAATCAATCACGAGTCGAATGACGAATCCCGCTTCAAACACTGCTCGCGCTAGACGCGCGTTCGAATCTCGCCTCGTGTTTATTCTTTTAAAAATTCATATTAGTTATTTAGCTAAACAATATTATTTTACTCCTTTATGAAAAATTTTAATGATAAAAAAATTGGGACGTATGTAAGTAATATTCAATAAGTAGCTCTTGAATTTAATCGATAAAAAAAAACGTATAATTGTACCCTTTATAATATTATTGCAAATTAACGATACACAGGTACAATTAATCTAAATAGGTCAACATTATTAAGTCTAGTGGATAAACAATACTAACAAGGTTTTCCAGAATCGATGCAACAATTATAAGCTCAAATGAAGCTTTTCTGGGAACTGTATCATAAACAGGTATCAATTTAATCGATATTAACATGAGTAATAATGATGAAATAGTAAATGAAATAAACGAATATTCAAAAAAATGTATGACGAATATAGACTCTATCTGAAAATGAAAATTACATTTTGAAAAATATGAGAAGTTCTTTGAGGTCAGTTTCTACTACAATTTAATATGTACCTACTGGAATTTAATTTTTGTAACTACATATAATAAAAACTAAAAAGTACGAAAGGTTTATACTGTCTATGTGATGCAACGAAATAAAATTGCAACACTCGTAAGACCTGATAAAACACATTATAATATTATAAAGTATGTACCTAATTTTAAATGCGGATATGTTAAATACATTTACTTAAAATTATTTTCATTCCGTTACATTTTTTAATAACATGGAAAGACCAAGTGTTGAACCCTGTGGGACACCCAGTGCATTTTACACAGTCTATATTGAATAGCGAAGGACCAAGTGTCGAACCTTGGGGGACACCACATACAGATCTACATATATAATGAATAGGAGTCTTCCAAGTGCTGAACCCTGCGGGACACCACATACAAATCACTCACTTGTTCTTCAGCGCGCGCAGCAAGAAGGACATCTGCCTGTGGTACTGATAGCGGCGGCTGCCCGGCGCACAGTGTTCCGGCGGCGGGCACTTGCCTTGCCTGTACGCTTTCGTGTACGAGTCGCGTATTGACCGCCACCTCTTTTGCACCTCTTTACCTGTAAAATTAGATATTATTAATTTTATTAATGGTAAAAGTATGTTATGAGTCATTTATAGAAGTCTAATTGACTAAAAAAAAGGTTTCAGTTTGACAAAAAGGTAATTAGGTTGAGCTTTAGTAAGAGTGTTTAGAATTAGATTATTTGGACCTAATCCAAACAAATAGTTAGTTTGTAAAGTTGATAATCATACATACTATTATTTAAGAAGGTAGGCTCATATCTAGAACAATTATTGATTTGGTAACATTGGTCAAGGCTATATTTTTGTGTAAAAAATATTGAGTTTTTAACAAAGAACTTCATAATAATTTACTTATATAGTAATTGATAAAAGTAACTGAAAAGTAAACAGAAAGTATGATTCATTTAAATCTGGAGTGTCCGATTTTAAAAGCTATGCGTAATTTGAGTTGTGGGATACAATATTTGCTGTTATTATTAATTCCAATCGCAACGAATGAAATTGTAAGTATCTCCAATAACAAATGCTAGCTATGTTTCATAACTTAAGTTATGTTTTCTAAACTTAAGTTATCTTGTACTCATTTTAGTGTTTTGGCAATAAATCTTTTCTCACTTTTTTCACGAAAGAGCCTTAACTTCAACGGTGCAATATATTAATTTAAATATAATAACTAAATGTAAATATGCCTCTCCTCGCGTTCCACTACACGTATCGCGATGAAACACACATTCAGCAAATCCGAATTTTAATACGGGAACACCGATTTACCGATACCATCCCTATACGTGGACAACACTATAATACGTAACAGAACACGATGACTATATAAATATAGGTATGACACAAGACGACAGGTCACAGGTAACAAACGCATCCAACGTAACGACATCAAATGCCTTCCATAAATCAAAAGTGTCGACAACAATAAATTTATAATATAGACATCAGTGGGAAACTGATTCTCGGACTCAAAATCAAATATCCCCAGTGGATAACATCTATACTAATATTATAAAGCTGAAGAGTTTGTTTGTTTGTTTGAACGCGCTAACCTCGGGAACTTCTGGTCCGATTTGAAAAATTCTTTCGGTTTTAGATAGCCCATTTATCGATGAAGGCTATATATCATCAGGCGACCAATAGGAGCGGAGTACTTCGGGTAAAACCGTGGAGCACAGCTAGTTATTTATAAAGATTTATATTTAAAGTTTATAAATATTCTTACAGGGGGTTATAGTGTTCCAGAAAAAATCAACATCAATTATTATTGATTGTTAGCCAAGAGGCTTCGAATATAACCTAAGTTTCTCCGCCTGTATCGCGATTTAATTAAAATAAATCCATTACATAACTAATACAAGCCACATCACAAACAACACATCATTCCCGAGGGTACAATAGAGATAATCAAACTAACAAATTGTGGCTAATATCTAAAACAATACATAAATTAATTCATTTGCACCACGTGTTTACGGGAGCTCATTTAGTAACCATTGTGATTTGATACCAACATGGGCGTAGCCACGGTGGGGCAGGGTGGGGCACTTGCCCCACCCTGGCTCTGGCCTGGAAAGTACCTAACCAAATCTAAAAAATTAAATTAAATTATCAAGTACCTACTGAGTACTGACTACAAAACTTAGTACTTATCTGTAAGAAAATTCACTCTCGAAAGTCGTCACACAAAAAAAATGCGATCTAAACAAAAAACTTGCGCACGATTGACCCCATGCGTAAACAAACGTAATCCTTTTATTTTTCGTTTGTGTGTTTTTAGCCGATATCTCGGAAACTATCCACTTAAAGGCAAAAGTTATTATGACTTTTTTGTAGAAAGTAAAATTTCACATCTTTTATTCCTTGTAAACGTTTTTGTAAAACGTACCGTTTACTATTTATGGCCCATTTAATGAACAGATTTATCGTTTTTGGCTTAAAATATTGGATTAATTAATAAATTACATCTTTTCATTTTTTAAATTCACTCTATTCTCTACAACTTTTGCTTGAAACTTTTTTTTAGGGTCCCGAACCTTAAAAGGAAAAAACGGAACCCTTATAGGTTGTTGTTGTCCTATGTTGTTGTCACTATCAAGAAAGCGTGGAGCTATCAAGCTGAAATTTATATAGAATACTCAAGTCTACGGTCCCTTGAAGCTGTGAAAGCCAACGCAATCAAAAGATACAGCCATTTTATGCTGCAAATTATCGCTAATTTCGACATTCGCAAGGGAATCAAAACCTACACTGTACTTCCCGTGAACACAGTCTTGAAATTTGGTAAAAAGCAATGTCTTATAGCACAAAGAAAGGAAAAATTGCTAAAACATACATTTTAGAGTTACAACATACTAAAAAGTAGGTTTGTTCGGAGCCCTCGATGCGCGAGTCAGACTCGCTCTTGGCCGGTTTTATTTCTAATGCCCACAATTTTTGAGTTATTTAATGTTCAATGTTGGATTACAAAGCTTAAAATGAAGAATTTCAAGGTATGCATACCATATAATGCTACAAATTTAACAAACTTATTAAAATATTGTCCTGTAGTACTTCAAAATTAATAGTTTGTTTCGTCACCTGCAATGGTAACTAATAGACTTTTAAATATTTCATTTTATTATATTTCGTACAACTAAATAATATTGAGTATATTATTTTATATTCTGATGCAAAAATAAAATAGAAGTAAATGAAAAGAGTTTATTTAGAAAAATGTGTAAAAAAAATCATTTTTCTATAAATAAAATCTAAATTTTTTCAAAAATCCAATTGCATTGGATATCTTTTCTTCGTCTTCATTACATCCTTAAAAAAAACTTTAAGGCTCCCGCGTCACACGCCGAGCGCCGACATTTCTACATTAAACGGATTACAACTCAAAAAGTATGGGCACTAGAAAAGTTTCAAACAAAAGTTGTCGAGAGTAGATAAAGTCTCATCTTAAAAAATGGGTAGTTGCATTTTGTTGATAAATCCAATATTTTAACAGTTATTGGCCAAAAACGATAAACCGGTTCATTAAATGGGCCATAAATCGTAAACAGTAAGTTTTACAAAAAAGGTTATAGGGTGTAAAAGGGTGTAAAAGATGCGAAATTATAACTAACTTTTGCTCTAAAGTGGATAGTTTCCGAGATATCGGCCAAAAATTTTCTTTAAGATTGCGAGCGAGGCTCCACCTGTATCTGTCAGCATTTTGTGTTTTTATGGTCAGTAAGTGACCCTAAACTTCCCGTGAAATTTCGTATTACGTTACGTCTTATAGCGCAGATAAAGGAAAAATTGCGAACCCTTTAGGTTTTGATTCCCTTTCAAATGTCGAAATGTGTGAAAATTTGCAACACAAACGGCTGTAAGTATCTTTTTTATTGCGTTGGTTTATAACTTTGAATTTTTCACAGCTTCAAGAGTTCGTTTTTTCCTTTTTAAGGTTCAAAACCCTAAAAATTAACCGGGACTAGACTTAGGATAAAGTTGCTAGTTACATTTTTTTTGCCCCACCCTGAGCCCATGGCTAGCTACGCCCATGGATACCAACGTATATCCAGTTAAATATAAGTCCCTAAAATAACCGTTAATGTTTCTAATACATAGTTCATTTAGTCCCATAATGGTATGTTCACAAGGAGCCAGCGAATATTAGCGAACGAGCATTAGCTCTACAATTATATTACTATGGAATCTTTAGTTAAAAATAAAACGTTTTTGACAATAAAATGATACAGTTCAATCAATAACCCACTGATTAATTATCGAACAAATCATTTTTTTTATCGATTTAGACAACTTGGATGACATTAAGGAATATATATATATATGGAAGATAAAAACCCATGGAGGGTTGTCGCGTAAAAACCACAGGACAGTTCTTTGGCATATTATATATATACGTAAAGTTACTTACATATTTTGTAAAATTAAAATTGTAATACTGAAATGATTTAAAAGAGCAACTATGGAGTTTCTTGCCGATTCTCGATTCTCCATAGATACTGCTTTCCGAATCGGTGGTAAATTTTAAAAATATGTATTGACGTTTCAAAAGTGCTTCTCGAAGAAGTCTAATTGAATAAATAAATGTTTGAGTTTGAGTTTGGGCTACAGGGGCTACAAGGGGCTTTTAATCTGATATATTATGACCAGAACAAATTAAATTAAATAAAATTTTATTTATCACCATATAAAAATACAATATCCTGCAGTCATCATTTTTATGATTTTAATTTTCACATTAGCCCTATGTGGACGCACCATTACTTTATATAACACAGGGCAGGTGCGTATCACAGGCCACAGCACTATCGATACACGATAATATATTAAATGTGGTATTTTTTATCTGTGCAAATAGTGTACAGTCAATATTGTATTATTTTTTGAATGTACTTAATGTTAAAAACATTATTATCAGAATGTGTACCTACTTGGAATAAATATTTTTATTATTTAGAACTAATAAACATCTATGTCATGCTTATAACGGTTATCTATCTGACCGATTTTGTTTGTTAATTATTTTTTATATTAGTCATTAGATAATATCCTTTATGTATGTAAAATACAAATATAAATAAAACTGGAAGTCCATACGTATGTTTTTAATCTTCTTCTTCTTCTTATATATAAAAATGAATCGCAAAATGTGTTGGTAAGCGCATAACTCGAGAACGGCTGAACCGATTTCAATAATTATTTTTTTATTATATTCCTTGAAGTACGAGGATGGTTCTTATGTAGAGAAAACGTAAATATGTACCACGGGCGAAGCCGGGGCGGAGTGCTAGTTGTTAATATTATTAATGTTTTAAATGCGAAAGTAACTCTATTGTCTCTCATAAACTGCTGAACTCATTTGGATGAACTTTGATGTACGGATAAACTTGTATGTTGGGTAAGAATAAATTAAACTTGTAAGTACCTAAAACGTGTAACAATCTGTTGCGAACGGCCGTCAATCGATACCGTTTGAGCGCACTCTTTTGTACTTATGTATCATTACAATATCAAAGTTGTATAAACGAAATACAAATAATATTATAATTGTTTAATTATGGATAATATGAACTTATCTATACCAATAACATGAAGCTGAAGGGATTGTTCATTTCTTTGTTTGAACGCGCTAATCTCAGGAACTACGGGTCCGATTTGAAAAATTATTACAGTGTTTGATAGCTCATTTATCGAGGAAGGCTATAATTATCACGCTACACAGGAGCGGAGCAATGTAAGTAAAACCCCGGGACACAGCTATCACATTAAACGACACTAAATACGTACAATAAATAACCTAAAAACAGGAAAAATGTTATTTAAAAAGCACCCCTAGCATAGAAATCTAAATAACAAGACACTAGAAGTCGTAAGCGCGCGTGACCTTGTCGCCACTCAGGTGACTTTCACATCACCAGTGTGTTCGTCACAGTTCAGTTGCTATGGAGACGTATGTGTGTAAACATGGTGTGTTTCAGCATTTCCCATTGCGGAAATTCTTCCACAAGTTGTAATTATACTAATAAAGGAATAATATTTCATCGGTAAATATTTTTTTTTAGAAATAATGCCGTTTTTCCTTAAAATTATAGAATATTTACAAGTATTACGAGTGTCACCATAGTAATCGAAATAACAATGAATGACACAGTTTCAACCTTATTGGAGCAAAAAGAAACAAAACGTCTCATATACTTAGGGATGTTATTGTAAAATAAACCGTAAATTCGTGCGTTAGGATACATATTAAAAAGCTTAATTTAATATTTAAGTTAGTTTTCACTAAAATCAAGTTGTCCAATAAAAGGCATAGTTTACTTGTGTGTATTGTTTAGCTATCGGTTTAAATGTGTTGATTTTGGCGACAGCGGTTTTCATACGAATTATGACATTATAGCACTTCTATGTGTCTTGTTATTTAGATTTCTATGACCCCTAGAAACAAGAGCCACTCCCAACAAAACACCAAACAAATAAACAACAAAAATAAACATACACATCCATCGAAAACCCCTTTTCGCAATCCGATAAAAAAAAAGAAAAAAAAAACAAACTACAGAGTTTCCGCGAACACAAGTACACGTGCCGTGAACACAGGGACAAACCGATTTACCCGGGAATAATATGAATTTCCCTTTACAAGGTCTCGAAGTGCATCGATAGAGTATTCAGGGAATTTTGTTGTAAATAGATCGCCTATGAAATACCCTTTTCTTGTTTAATCTGTGACTGTATATTGTTTATTATTTATTATGTATTTACTGAAAATCTCTTCTCTTATAGATATGCTAGCTAACCTCCCGCGGCTTCGCTCACTTTGTCTAAAAGCTAATAAATTATTTACTAAAACCTTCCTCTTAAATTACTCTATCTTTAAAAAAAACCGCATCATATTGCGTAGTTTTAAAGATTTAAGCATACAGGGACAGAGAAAGCGACTTTGTTTTAAACTATGTAGTGATAAAATTCTCGTGTCACAATGTTAGTTACCATATTGCTACGAAACGGCTCGACCGATTCTCCAGAAATTTTGTGTGCCTATCGGCCAACACCTATTTTTCATTTCAAGTGATATAAGGCAGAAGAAGTTGTTATTACATAAACTGGTTACATAAACTAATACCTATGTGTAGATAATCTTCTTATATATAAAAATGAATCGCAAAATGTGTTGGTAAGCGCATAACTCGAGAACGGCTGAACCGATTTCGATAATTCTTTTTTTATTATATTCCTTGAAGTACGAGGATGGTTCTTACGTAGAGAAAACGTAAATATGTACCACGGGCGAAGCCGGGGCGGACCGCTAGTCTTATATATAAAAATGAATCGTAAAATGTGTTGGTAAGCGCATAACTCGAGAACGGCTGAACCGATTTCGATCATTCTTTTTTTATTATATTCCTTGAAGTACGAGGATGGTTTTTATGTAGAGAAAACGTAAATATTATGTACCACGGGCGAAGCCGGGGCGGACTGCTAGTTACTAATAAGCATACTATAGACATTAAAGAAATGTCTGGAATAATTCTTGTTTCTTTCTTTGATTGTTGTAAAAGAGAGGTACTGAGTTCGATTCTCGGTGAAAAGTCTTCTGGGACAGCAAAACCCTATTTTTTATTTATTTCTTACAAGCTGTTCAAAGGAAAAAACACAAGGGACTGCGATGTTTCCCCGCTGTATAACCTAGCCTATATCACTATCTAGTCTTCTCACTAAGAAATACGAACAAACATACTTTTGCATTTATAATATGAAAGCAATGATTACTTAATAAGTTACTATGCTTATTTTCGTAGTCAAAAACTAAAAAGATACTTGAAGTATTAGGTAAGGGCCGATTTTTCAATGCTTGGATAAAACTTATCCGTCCAATAAAGTATTACACGATAATATTAAAATGTCACGTAAACTGTCAAATACGAGTTATTAGAATACGTTTTTAAAATGGTTGTTTTATACATTATTCGACGATTATGTTTTATCCAAGCATTGAAAAATCGGCCCTAAATCATCTTATATAATTTGCAAAATTCCTTGTCTAAAGTAATATAAAACCACCAATAAACAAAGATACTTTTAAGGCGAAATGAGACCCAAAACAGACGTTTCGAGCGCACGGAGAATTAATTTTTTTCTTCAAAAACTTTGAATTTGATTTTTTTTATTTATCGATTTATTTAATTGAAGAGTTTGTTTAGTGGCGTTTGGGAACCGAAACACGATTGACAAAATTTGCCTCGATAGAAAAACGTTGTGAAGTTGCCCAAAAATTAAACGGAGAATCAATTTCATTTGGACAATAGTAAAGTAATATCAATGAAACTTTATCCACATCCACTTCCATTCAATTCTTGAGGGACGTGCGGGATTAGATTTTTCAATTAATACATCAGTAATTTAAAAAAAATATGTTTATAAACTATGAGCAAAAAATTGCGCGCAGGCCGGTCGCTTCCGCCGTTCCGCCTCCTGTTAGTCGACGCCAACGCGTCTTAGAGAGCAGTCCTGTACAACTTTTTCGCGCGGTGCCGTTGTCTACTCGCATACGTGATTTAGTGTTAGTGTTACTAAAGTTTTTCATAAACATGGTGAATTTTGGTGGCCAAAACATTGATGGTGAGAACATTAGGAAGAAAATGTTGCGAAGGCAGATGAAGAAACTACAGTTATTGAACCTAAATAGGTAAGTTTAATGTTTATCATGCTTATTTATATTTATTATGTCTTTCGGTCGCTACAAGTCCAAAGATTTCAACTTCCAATATTTTGATTACTAGGTATATGTTTACAAGTCTAAATTGAGAAACGCATAAATGAAAATTTGATAGTTATCTTATTTGTAATAAGTAATATTATTTTAGTCATATTTTGAGATTTCATCTTCCTATAATTTGATTACTAGGTACCTATTTATGATTTTTGTATTAGTACATAATATATGTTTATAAAGTTTGAATTTAGCAACGCACAAATCAAGATTTTATAATTTTATGCACTCTGTCTTTATTTTTATTTATAATTTTATTATTCGTATAAATAGGTAATGTTTTAGTTGTTTTTTGAGATTTCATTTTCCAATAAATATACCTACTACTTATTTATAGCGAAGCGCGACCACGAAAAATCCGATGTGCAGCTTGCAAGCCAGGACTTTTAGACCAACCATGATTACCAGAAACTGATGTGGATCTTCAGACAGTTTCACATAGTACTTTTTTTGTGTAAGTTTATTCTTATGTCATTTATTTATAAGTCATAAGATTGAAGATAGTGGAATATTTCAGACTAGTGTAAGTTATCACTGACGGGTAGGTAATTACCAGTGAGATCAGAAACAATTTTTATTTCAACCCTATTGCGTATAACTTTTTTGTTTTTTTTTATTGTATTATAACTATAGTCTGAGGTCTTTCACTGCACCGGTAATTGTAATTTTTTTACTTATTAGATATCATGCTATTTTAGGCTTATTGCTGATCTACTAACAATTCTATACACATGTGAGCAATCCCAAGACAAGGATTAGATCTAGACAGGACTAGATGAAGGATATTTATTTATACATATATCAATTCGAATGAATGTATGTATGAGTAGTTTTTTAATTTGTTTTTATGAATACTATTTGCATATTATGCATAAGCATAATTACTTATAAATTTTATATAAAAAATATTTGAAAAATTTGTAGTTATGTACCTAACTATGATGCCGACAATCGACTTTTTTACGAGCTAGGACAATAGAGCGATAAACGAACGGACACAGCTGCGAAATTTTTTACTAATTTTTATGAAAGCACTTGTTATAATAATTGCGGTCAACCGTAAAATTTTGCAAACAAAAGAACGATTTTCTCAGAAAGTTTGCTATGTATGACGCCGACAATCGAGTTTATTGCGGGCTAGGATAATAAAGCGACAAAGGAACGTACACAGCTGTGCAATTTTTTCTAGTTTTGATGACAGTATCTTTATAATAATCGTGGTATTATAAGAGGTATTATCAATTAATTTTTCTCCTATTATAACTTATTATGGTTGTTTCAGCACCTCAATGTACAAGGATAGCTCAAAGTAACGGGCAAGAGACATATTTATTTACGGAACAAGGAGAAGAAGTCTTATCAAGAAGATAAACATTGGAACAATAAAATATAATATTTTTTTGTCTATTATTGTTTTTTTTTCAATAAATATGATATAAAAACCAAAACCCGTTTTTTAAATCTTTTAAAACCGATAATAATATAAAAACTATAAAATTTGATTACAAAGATTTGCAAATAAGCTAGTAACGTAGGTAGCGACAATTCTAACAATAAAAAATAATTACATCATAAAATAATTTAATCACAAGCTCACTTTTTGTAACCAGATTTGTACCAATTAAAAACCGACCTTCGTGCAAAGGAACAAAGGTCGATTTTTCTAGTTCGATAGGCCCGGCAACGAAAAGACGTTGCCGGATCGCTTTAAGGTAAGCGTCCACTTGTCGGTATCGTACGCTTCGGACGCATCGCACGCAACGGATCGTATTATTATTTGTATAGAAACTCATATAAGTGCGTCCACCTGTCCGCATCGTACGCATCACACATCGGCAATGCCGACACCGTTGCTCCGAGAGGCAACTTTTGCGATGCCTGCCGATGACGTCATACCGATACATACAGATTGCTGGTACTTACGTCGGCAAATCCGATCGCTGCCGATACAGTGGACGCATTAAGAAAAATTAATCCGCTTGATGCGATCCGTCCGCTGCGTGCGATGCGGGCCTGTGGACGCTTACCTTTACTCAGCTTTAACCGCGCGAATAAGAATATAAGTAAAGTTCATTGAACCTCCGTTAGTTTCGTATGTTTCCGTCATCTATTCAGTTGTGTGGCGTGGCGAGGGGATTTTTGTGAAGCGTCCCGCGCGCTCTTATGCTCCACCCAGGGGGCGTAGCCCAAAAGGTGCACAAGCATGATTGTATTTCGCCTTAACGGATTTAAATCCCGATTCATTGTAACAACATGCATGCGCAGTTGAGCATGGTATGTGACCACGCCCACTTGTAAACAGCTCGAAACATCAACGTGAACAAGATTGCAAATAAAATGGAAATATAACTTCTATTTACCATCATGTTAAATTGTAAAATAGTAATAACTTATCCTAGTCCTAACTAAAATTATAAATGCTAAAGTAGGTACCTAACTGTCCGTCTCTTGTTCAAGCTTCAACCACTGAACCGTTTTGGATTAAATCTGCTATAGAGATAGTTTGAAACTTGAAAGCTACAGTGTTAATAAAGTTAAATAAGCAAAAAAAGTAAAATTTTGTAAGGGAACTACTGGATATTTAATCTTTAGCTATCTGTCAGTTAAAATGGCAAAAGTAACTTTATCAGGGACATTACCAGCAAGCGGTGGAACCGGCCCCTTATCTAAATGAAAATCTAATATATTTTTGAAATTGAAAAAAATCTATATTGAAAAAAGTTTTAAAATAATACAGTTTATATATTTATTATTAAATGCAACAAGGATTTAGAAAACAGTATTTTCGTCAGACGGCAAAACCCTGTTAACGTAGTTAAGCATTTAGACCTTTTTAACATACTTTTATTAACTTCACCCGTATGTTTGTATGTCTCCTTTAGACTGGTTATTGACCCACTTTACAGATAACAGACAGATTTTATTCAAACTTTGTGTACTTATCAAGGATCGGTGATAATACAATTTTTTTGGCCGATTTGTAACATTATTTCAGTGTTCTGTGTTACATAAACCATTTACCGAGGAAGGTTTTATGCTAAACCATAAAACTTAGACTACCTATATTATTTAGATAAGATGTGAGCAATGCGAGTAAAACCGCAGGGCACAGCTAGTTTACAATATAATATCAGAAATGGCAATGAAAATAAAATTCACAATACATTCTATTATATCTTCAACTGCAATAATAACTTTATTTCCAGTCCCTTCAAGTTCACAAACAATTTTGTGCCGGTAACAAAATCGATAAATTGCAAGCGTACATCTATACTTAATACATATTATAAAGCTGAAGAGTTTGTTTGTTTGTTTGAACGCACTAATCTCGGGAACTACTGGTCCGATTTGAAAAATTCTTTCGGTGTTAGATAGCCCATTTATCGAGGAAGGTTATAGGCTATATTTCATCACGCTACGGGCAACAGGAGTGGAGCCACGGGGGTGAAACCGCGCGGAGCAGCTAGTATTTTATACACGACACCGTACATTACACGTAAACTTGGAAGTTAAACTTATGTAAAGGGTCAAATCCTTGTTATTAATATCATAAAAAAATATTTCATTATAATATTTTAATTTATTACAATACAAATGAGTTTTTCCTTTCAATTCTTATGATCAAAATATATAAAAAACCGGCCAAGTGCGAGTCGGACTCGCGCACCGAGGGTTCCGTACAAACCTGCAACTTTGTAAAAGTTGATTTTGTTACAGCTTAAAGGTATTATAGACCTGAGTATTTGGTATGAATTTCAATTTAATACCTCTACGCGTTTATGAGGAAATGGGTAGTAAGTTTAAAATTATTAAAAAAAAACATATTATGTGATGTAACTAAAAATTTATGGTTTTCGTAATTTTTCCTTTATCTATGCTATAAGACGTTGCTTCGTACCAAATTTCAAGATTCTGAGTTCACGGGAAGCACCACAGTATTACCATTATTTCCTACAGTAGTGCGACGAATGTACTTGTGCAGAGAAACGGAGGGGAACTGGCGGGGGTCGGGCGACGCGGGCCGCGTAAAGCAAACACGCTTAGTTTGCTTTACCTAGTGCGAAAGGATGACGCAGTCGTATTTTTTGTGTAATAATTTTATTATACATAGGTACTTACATATTCTATTATGGCGCGCACAAACTGTTCGGTTTACGGATGTAAATCTACATTGAAATCCCAGAAGGAAACAATATTTCAGAAAGAATGTATTAATTGTATCTGTTGAATTAAAATCAAAGCTATATATATATATGTTGTCCTCATTATTTTCTAATCAGATTGTACATCCCAATACGAATGCATTACTTAGTTAAATGTTATAATATACAATTAAGAACATCCAAAAATAAAGTGTCCACGTAAATAATATTTAGCAGTGCAATATCTGTAATTATATATTTATGAACAAATAATTACATCAGATTTAATAATCGCAATTATTTTGAATGTACATATGAATAAAGATTTCATCATAATATTAATAATCACAATTGTTTTATTTCCCATTTGTTGCAACCCTAGCGTATTTTCGTGTGGCAGCGTAAGTACCTACGCTGGCGGCGGCATCGCGCGACTTCAAAGGCGATTCCTTACTGTAGGAAATAATGGTAATACTGTGGGAAGCACCCTGTAGGTTTTGATTCCCTTGCAAGTGTCGAAAATTTGCGGCATAAACGGCTGTATCTTTTGATTGCGTTGGCTTAGAAGTTTGATTTTTTCACAGCTTCAAGGGACAGTAGACCTGAGTAATTGATATAAATTTCAGCTTCATACCTCCACGCGTTCCTGAGAAAAAGGGTCTTGACAGACGGACGGACGGACGGACAGACGGACAACAAAGTGATCCTATAAGGGTTCCGTTTTTTTCCTTTTGAGGTACGGAACCCTAAAAATAACACAAGTTTCTCCTTATTACATCAGCTATCTGCAAGTGAAATTACCGTTCGTCCAGCAATTCCAGAGATTAGCCGGAACAAACATACAGAGTACAGACTGAAGAAAATTGAAAAAAAAAAGTTACCTTGGTATATGACATTGTATACATTCGTAATATGCATTTAGTAAAATGCGGTTATTACAAACAGACATTTAAATTTCTACAGATAAATATAAAAGTCTGCCTAGCTTACGCTTTCATAGCCTAAACCACAGCACCGATTTGGATGAAATTTATAATTAGAGTAGGTACCTAGGAAGAAAGAAAGGATACAACTGTATTATAACAATAATATTATGGCTAATCGAATATATTTTATTAACTGCGCAAAGTCAAATATAACAATGGCGATTGATATAGAAATGAAAACTTCATATGAAATTGATATTAAAGGTTCAAAAAATAAACTAATATTAACAGATAAAAGCATAAAACGCTTTCATCCATCGAGATCGGATTAATATCTTTACATTTTTATACTGTCCATTAAATAGTGTTGTTTTGAAAACATAATTTAGGTCAGGTGCGTTTCTGTTACACTGATCCATTTTCTTTTCATCTATATTGATTAATCTAAGTATATCTACCCTCCTTTTTTTGAAGTGAAACTTCTTTAGGCGCGTTGAGACTTTGAGAGTAAATTTTCAAGGTCGCGTCATGTCGTCCATGACGTGACGGTATTGCCACCGTCACGTCATGGACTAAGGCGACGATTTTGGTATCTTTGAATGTTGGCATGGAAGTTTCATTTCTGACACGTGTGCACACTGCACAGGCTCTTTTTAACATGTACATTTTGACGATTGCTTATATTATTATACCTATTAGCCAATAATGATACAATAACGTACTTGTATCTAAAACTAGCTGTACCCTGCAGTTTTACCCGCAGTGCTTCACTTCTAAAATAAAATATCAGAAGCATTTTTTATGCACTTATTAATTACCCCAAAGTGAAGATTTTGTGATTTTTTATATGTGTTTATTGCAGATGTCTGTACGTTTTTTTTCCAACAATACTAACTAGAAAATAAAAATATGCTTACAAATTGAAGAAATGTAGAAATTGTCATTTATTAATGTACACACAATACACACGTGACACGACCCCTTCACTGAAAGGTGATCGACGGAAAATAGTCACAGTAAACAGATTACCAACAGTACAGAAACTATCTACAGAATGTTAGATGCCCCACCGGTAATCGAACCCTACGTTCTATACTCACGCGTTGACTAAGACATAAACGACATTTATGGAAATCGACAAGCCTAATTATTTAAGTCAATATTATGTACTTTGAAGAACTAAATCGTTAAGACGATACACAAAAAAATCAATCTACTGCTTGGCGGGCGGAGTCTAATAGCTCGCTATCGCGAACGCGGGTGTGCGCGAAGTCATTCTTGCAAACTCGCCGCGCTGCCGCTGGCCGACTCGGGACTAACATGTATGGAGTCGTCATACAGTTATAATATTCTTATACATATATTTAATTGTTGATTTATTGGTTTTATTTTCTTGCTTATAAACAAATAATCTTCTTTTTAACAACTACTTAGACATTATTAATAATTATTATTATTTCGTAATGTTTACTTTATTACAAAATAATACAGGTTATAAATAATCTTTAAAATAACAAAAAATATTGTTACTCTGAAAAAATGAAATGGTACTCAATAACGCGGACTACTGAATGGATTTAGATAGAATTTGATACTGACGTAGATATTACGTCATGCCCAGAAATGAAAGGTAATATTTCTGAAAGAAGTTATAAACCCTAATTCTTCTCAGTCAAAGTCAAGAGTGGAAGATATCACTAATACAGTAAAACTGATGCGAAACTTTGGATGTTAATTTGTATATTTTTTTGTTAGTTGTTACTTAATCACGTCAAGACTACATTACCAATTTTGATAAAATATAGCTAATTGCCTGGATTTACACAAAGGATACTTTTTATCCGAACTGAACACTTCTGTGGGATAAGACAGGATTCACGATATAATCTAATTCCACGCGGGCAAAGCCGCGGTCGGAATGATATTTTTTTAAATAAAAAAATTGTTTAAAAAAAACACAATATATTGACGCATGTATTTATTTTTTGCACTCTATTATAATTGTAATTATTCATTACAAATAATCAAAATAAAATAGCCAGAACAAAGTTAGGCCCTGGTAGGGTAGGTAGGCAGGTACAGCAATGTAAAACGAACACTGGCTTATTTATACCAATAATAATGTATTATAAACATTAAATTAAGTTTACTTTCTAACAACAAAAATACATAATATTAGCTAATGTGAAAGCGAATCAACCAATCATCCCACAAAAATGAAATGTGCACACAAATATTCATCCAAATCGGTTCATGTCATTAGGAGGAGTGACTGCAGCGCCATCTTCCGGGCCCAATTGTGTTTCCAGATCACCCAGGAACTCAATTTAATATACTTACACAAAATCGAAAGGAAAACTCACATTACTATGTAAATATGAATATAAACCTGTTTTATTACTAAGCAATTTCCCGCACAGGTGTAGTAAGTATAAATGAAATAAATATCAACATCAAATTCTTTATACAACATACTTATCTACCACCTTCTAAGAAATGTAATTCTTGAAATTATTTCGTATTTTTTTTTAAATATAATACTACTCCAATGAGCTCCTGTTCCATATTATGTCCACCATACTTCCACTAAGTTCACCATGATTTTTTATTTCTTTGCACTTTGTTGCTTTTTGCTAAAAATGGAATCATGCGATAAAACCAAGTAGAGCTTTGATAACATACATTTTTGACTGAATAAAGGTACTTACGAAGGAGTGGATTCACATTGTGAACAATCAGTGGGTTTATTTTCCTTCTGGATTCCGGATTTTTGAACAGATTATTTATGCTATAAATGAAAAAATCTTACACATTCGTTATGTACTTAAAACAGGGGTACATATCAAACATCGTCTATAATACAATTATCATCAAATTTAAAATAAAACCAACTGACTTCATTAATTTGTTCCAACTGTAAGCATTCTTTTTCCTCCAACCTTTATGTTTCTTCTTCTTATTTTCTTTATTGTCCCCATTTGTCTCATTTTGTCTTATCGTGTTGTCACCCTTTTTTACGATTGCGGGAGCGACACAAGTTCCCCGTGTGACGGCCGTAGCGGGAATGACTCGTGCAGCGATCGGGGTAGGAAGGTACAGGGCGGCTCTCGCTATATTGGCTGGTCGCGCGCTAATTTCAAGTATTTCTTGTTTATTTCAAAACCATCGCATATTTCAAAATTCTAACACGGTAGACGTATAGGTTGTATATTTTATAGTTAATATCCAAAAAGTCGTAACTTTACGTTTGTTATTTTGAAGATGCCAGAGATTATAAAAAAATAACAATGATAACTTTGTATTTTTTTTCTATCGAGAAAATATCATGGAATCATGTTTCTAAAACGGTAGACGTATTGTGTTACTATTGAACTTTCTTGTCAAGAATTTTCATCACGACAACTTTAATAATATAAAAATTACGAAGGTTTAA
>CAJQZN010033063.1:0-26437 GCA_907164685.1 Colias eurytheme
AAAAAAACAATGTAATTCCCTTGATTTTGTTCACAGCGATTGATCTCCTTTGTGATTCTTTCCTTCAATCGACAACAATATTATTTAGATTACAAAAGTCGGAATGTTGAATGAGCGCCGCGTCGAACATTTGTAAGGAATGAGCTAGAAATCGATAAAGCGTCTCACAATTAAGTTAATAATTCGAATGTGGATTTTGCCAAGAAAATAATGGGAAAATTGAGATGTTCCTATTTGCAAATCCTTGAATATCAATTTGTTCGTAATGACATTTCGTAGAAAAATAATGGTTTGACTTCACTGAGCAGTATTCGAATAAAATTAAACGATTATCTTACGTTAATAAATAATAATGTAATGTAAATATAGTACGATGATACGAATACTGTACTGTAATGCTTTGACTTTACTACGTTCTTCACAAGAGTCCCTCGGGTTGAATAGCCAAAATAAGGAAGAATACACGAGTCAAAATTCGCAACCAATATCCTTGTATAGTTTCCGAAAAGAGCATTTCCAGTCACTATGCACAATGCTACGTTGCTGCTTTGTTTCAAACCAGTTAGTGCCTTATTTACTGGAGTGTAGAATGTACCGTACAAAAGTACGTCGAGAGCTGGACTAGTTTCAAAACACCTAAGTACCAGGCAGAGGATAGTTTCGGAGAAAAGTAGGAACGTGCCGATTTGACTTTTGTGTTAATAAGATTGCGTACACATTGGCCGCGGGAGATATCTCGTATCTGTCCCAAGAGCAGCTAGATCGTAGTCAGATAATTAGGCCTTTCGGCATATTTGGAGCCATATTTGCTTATCTTTTCGTATATTTCGGTTACCTTTTTGGAATTTTATATATTTTGACAATGGTGAGGTTTATAACAATGTAGACATTTTAATTATTTCTATGTTGTGAAATTTTCTTTGAATATTTCATATAAAATATTCGTAGGTACACGCTGGTTAATTAGGACATAAAGAATTTATTTCATTCTAAAAGTAAAACATTGCCGAAACTCAACAAGTTTAATAATTTTTTTCTAATTGATGATGAACGGTTTGCGTTACAGCTCTGGATTCTATTCCTATTTCTCCGCTCAAGTTTTGATATTGTGTAATCAATAATCATGCTATTTCACATAGAGAAACAAATAAAGAAATATTTCTTGAACAATTTTTCATCGACAAAAATAAAATAAAAAATAATGCTAAAGATCAGCTCTAAGACTACGGCTGACTTTATAAGGATGTCAACCCATAAATTGGTACGCAACCCATCCTATCCGTTTACTACCCTCTCCCATCTACAGTCCCGAATATCACAGCGATCGTTGGAAATGTTCCTCTTTATGGTAGTTACAATATTTTTATAGATCTGCGTATAACAGAATTTACCATTTTACAAAAATGTTATGTGTATGTATGTTACACATAATAAAAAAATGTTAAGAACTTTTAGTTATTTTGTACAAGTTTTTATTCCGCTTAAATTATGATGAAGTTGCAAGAAGTTAACAGAAAATATGGCCGATAAAACTGATGAGTTGTAAAAAAAAATAAGTCATATTTTATTATACAACTAGCATGCTTAAAAAAATAATTGTTCTATACGTAAATACTAATAATGGAAAATAGCTAAGCCGTTCGTTAAGATACTGTTCCATATAAGATGCTTAAAAGCCATGTCATCTTCAGTGACTGGCCATGACAGGTTTAAAATTGAAATGTGGGTGAGGCTAACCACATTTTAGCATAACAATTTATACTGCATTAGAGACAATATGATTATAGGGAAATTTGTTTGATTAAAAAAGATTTTTAAATTCCCGCCATCACAATTTGTATTTAACTACAAATCTAAAATGCAATCCTAAAGTAGGTAAGGGTACAAAATAATTATTTTCATAACAGAAACATTTACAAAGACATTCGTTCAAGAACAAAGATATAACATCCTTCTCATCTTATCCCCTATTTCCAAGTTAAGATTCAATACTTTATTTAAATTATAAAATATTTCGCACCACTGGTTTTATTTCCTAAAACGATCCTAAATTTAGATACAGTAGACGCCCGATATTTACTGCCTCCAACCGCGCACAGTTGGCATAAATTGTTCTTTTAAATGAATGTCTCCTAACTGAAAAGTTTCGTTTCAAGTTTCGCTTCAATTAATATAAATTATGAATAAGCCTCAACTGCGTCTCCACGCCGGCCTGACAAATCGTTCCAACTCCCGCCGAGTTTACATTACAAAGTTATTACGCGGTCAGTAATCTGAAATATCATTCATATTCCTATTTTTCAGTTGTAGTTTTTCTACTTAAATCTTTCATCTCATCAACTATTTGCCCTCAACGTATTTAATTATTTTCATGAGTCTGTTCTGTTCGCATTTTAGTCAAGTAAATACAACACAAGGGAGCAACTTCTTTACATTATACACGAAACCATTTTCGTGTCTATAGGCAGTTAAAATCATGTTTATAAATATTGGGACATTAAAGAAACGTTATACCTATTTTCTTATCTATTATTAGCATCTAAATTGAATTTTAATTGATTAACAAATAACTCGTATGATATGAATCGTTCTTCACCAAGTGTTATTAGATTGCGAATGAAAACTTTATCGAATAAACTCCAATGAATTTTAACCATAAATCAATATTGTTTTTATGTATGTATATGTACACTTGACCTCTTTTCGATAATATACTGCAATTTTATACCTACGTAGGTACTCAAAACTTAATACTTTGTCATTGGATGATTAACGATTATAGTTTCCTAGTTGACTTGAGATAGTTTCATCAACTTTTAAGCGAAGAAAGTTACTGATGTAAATATTTTCATATTTGTCTTAAAATATGCGGATAGTTTTGTTTTTTGTATTCGTTTTGTGTTAAAATACATTTGTAATTTTATCCTTTAGACCGGAATTAAATCATAATTTATTATCAACTCGACATTGATCGGCCGTGACAGTGCATTGACCAGGCTTTCGCTTAAATTTTCGTAGAAATTCCTATAAATAGTTAATAATTCAAAAGTAATTGTATAGAATAACAAAGTTCAGTTTAATATAAATATTCATTTAAATAAAAAATATATTCTTCTATTTTCATTCCCTATCGCGTCTGTCTGTTCGCGATAAACTGGAAAACTGCTGCATAGGGTGATTCTCGTAGAAGGTTATATAAGGTATATATTATAATATAAGGTGTTGTTTGTTGGTAAATTATAGATCAAGAAATCGCGCCGTACATTTAAACTTCGATATCGAGCAGGCAGTAGTACATGTACGCAACAAGATCAATCCCATTTCCACGACGATTTGATGCAAGCAATCAATAAAACCCTTTCGCGTCTTCACTCCGGTTCCAGCGATATTCAATCTCGAGTAACGTATGTCGGAACCCTTGTTACTTTCCTTCATTTTGGGACACATTTTAAATAGCTGTGTCATTCTGCTCCGCCGAATATTTTAGTGGCTACCGACTCGCAAAGGGTTTGAATATATCGGGCCATGTGAATTCGGTGTGAGCCTTTTGAATTCCGGCATTAGTGCCAGAAATGAATGGGAATGTAAACATAGTAATGGTAGTTGTGAATTGGTTATTTATTGTATTGGTGTTAAACTGAATAATGAGGAAAGTACTTCTAACTTCTTAGCATTTTAGTACGTAGGTAATAACTAATACATATCTTACACCTACAAATATAAAAAAGAACTATATAAAATATGTAGAAGTAGGTAACTCCTATATTATGTAAAAAATTCAACTTATACAAAGCAACAATAGATGAATTTTACAGTTTCAAAATAGCACACAGATTCAATGAATGTACTTATGACAACTTTTTTGGTCATTGGTTTTGCCATTGTTAAAAACAGATAATGTAGAACAAAACACGTTCATCTCATTCCATTTACATTTACAACGAGCAATTCTACGGAAAATGGTGCTGTATCAAAATAGGAATAAACAATATATAATTACAAAATGTGCCTAGCGTATTTCATAAATTAGATTATTACTTCAGATAAAAACAAAATAATGCTTGTAAATTATCAAACGCAACAGACCATAAAGGCAATTAGTCTTCATACGACAAATGACAGTGTAATTTGACTATTATAATGCGTTGAACTGCGACAGTTAAACATGATTTCCATCATGGTTGCCTGGTGATGGAGACACGATCAATTCTACCGTGCGGCAATGGGACATTACTCAACTATGACGCAAGCAAAGCCACAGGCAAAGCGCTTATAATATAATATCTTAGATCAAATACTATGAGCGATCGAAGTAATAATATATTCTTTATAAATTAGCGTATTATTATTCTACAAATTCAAAGGATTTATAGTAAAAACCTGTCAGTTTAATACTTCAATTTGTAAATTACATATTATGAAATATTTTATCCATGTTACAGAGGAATTATATTCAAACATCAAATGTGCAACTGACATCTTTAGTTCAACATTAAATTTAATATATTAATTATTATTTCAGGTTATTGCTTTAAACGAACTTTGTAAATATAGGGGTAAGGAATATCGTAATATGCTTTATTGTTCCTTGAAGTTGATAATTGCTAAATATGATAGTTCTCAATGTTTAATGTTTTTCAAATAATTTCCAGTAGCGTTTCATTTCTTTGAACAATTTTTATTTGCTATAGATTGATTTCAGGGGAAATTGATATATTGTGTATCATACATGTAGTCAGATTGATTTTCTTCGTATTATAAGGTATGGTCGTATAGTTATATTATATAAGGCCATGTTCACAGTAGTCCATATAAAAATTTACAAGCTAGTTTTATTACAATTTCGGTTACTGTCGGCAACACAGCTCCAGATACTCTGGCTCTATATAATATGCTTATGGGCCCATCGATGGTGAACTTAGGAGCGATCACAAGCTAGTTTGCCCACTGTACCATGCATAATTATTACACAAATCTTGACGTCTTCAACAAGCTTTTAAGGGTTGGCACTAAACAGCCGGCCTAGAATGCGCTCCACGACAAAATTTTCTCCATCTGTTTGTCGCGTTTTAATCGTTGATGTGGTTTATATATTATATTTCTCTATCGTCCCTTACAAGGCCGGAAATACTGCTCGACATCTCATGTCAAAAGAAGAGATGACAAAGTCTTTATGTACCACAGGAGGCAAGTGCAGAAAAAAGGCTTATAATGTTTTATAAATGCAATGTTTTGCGTATCATTTCAAAACCTTAGAACGGATGTTGCTACAGTCCTCGACCTCATTAGAGTCTTTACTGTATTGTCAAAGACTACATTTTTTCAAGATTATTCCTTATTTAGTTGGATTAGATACACTCATATAAATATAAACTTATTTTAAAGGTAGTCTTACTAATTACTAAATTACTAAAGTCTATTATGACGCTATTAAAATTGTAATCAATTTGATTATGCAATATATGTTTCCATCTTCGTTAATGGGCAAATGAATTTAATTTATATGTTACTAGCGGTCCGCCCCGGCTTCACCCGTGGTACATATTTCGCAATAAAAGGTAGCCTATGTTCTTTCTCAGGGTCTAAAGATTATCTGTGCCAAATTTCATCAAAATCGGTCCAGTAGTTTATGCGTGAAAACCATACATACATACAAACCTTTCCTCTTTATAATATTAGTATAGATTAATTTTCCGTGGTCTTGCAAAATCACTCAAAAAACCCCACATTATTCAGAAAAAAAATTCACTCATAAAATTGGGAATATTAGTTTTGTGTTAGTGCGTTCTAATCATCTTTAATACTCTACTTAAGTTGTTAATATCTTACTGTATGTACTAATAATAATTGACTGATACTAATTGATAACTATTATAAATATGTATATCATTTCTTCAGTTCTTCCATATTAAGCTTGCATTGCTTACTTGTATTGTTTGTTTGTTTTACATTGCGTATCGAATTTCGATATCTCCAATATCCTGTTTTATTGAATGTTAGTAAACTGGTTTTAAATATTAATTCACTTATAATTTCGTCACCCAAAACTGGTTCCACACAAGTGCAGTCGAATTTAATACGTAAGTCGAATTCTAGAGCACTCTAATTAATTTTAATTATTATTTTTAGTAGGGACAGTAGTAATATGTAAATCCGAATACATAATACATAATATATTTAAATACTTATAATATGCTAATATTATAATTCGTGGGAAAATAATATCAAAGTCGACTGAAGTACCTAATATACTAAAAATTGTTAATAAAATAGCGTTCTTTAATTTTCTTACACAAATTGCATACTTGTATTTGATGGTATGTTTGAAAATGAAATTGAAAATGAAAAATATTATTTATTTAAAAACCATATGTTTTACACAGTTAGATACAATTGTATTTATGTTGCGCGTTTTACATACATTTGGCTTTATCTAGGTTTATAATAAAGGTTTACCAATAGTACCCACACTAGGCAAGCCTGTCTGTATCGTGGGCACTTTGTATATTATTTTTTATTAGTTATAAGTAAGTTAAATGAAATAAATAATCTTAAGTTTAGTAAAAAAACTTAATTGTCAGCTCCACCAAGTGGACACCCGCCTTAACTTCCTTAATATTTAAAATAAGTAGGTACCACTACCGCTTCCGCTTATAATCTTGCGCTCACTTCACAAGAAATGTAGTCGGACAGGATGACGCTTACGACATCGAATTTTCATGTCGAAATAATAATTGTTTACTACAGTAATTATTATTAGTTCGCCATTAACCACTGTACTTACATTAGCGATTAAAATAATTTAAGCTGATCTTTTCTCCGGGAAAAGGTTAAAGTTCGTAATTATCATTAAAGAAATGCAAGTCATTACGAATTAAATTAGTAAGAATCATAATATCCGCGATAATACCAGAGTTTCTTGTTTGAGAAATAGTGTTCCGAATTTTAATGCAAAAAAATAATTATTCGTGCAATATAAATAATTGATGTGATTTCTTGAAAAAAATAAATGCAATTAAACGACGCTAATCCGTCGAAGTTTTTACTATAAACCTCATTGCTCTTATTTTTCCATAATTTTAGTTTTAATACACAATTAATAATATTTATTACTGTTATTTATCAGCTTAGCTTATCCGTTATACGAAGCCATTTTAAATAAATTATTTGATCATCCATTGATTAATCACAAAATAAAAGATTCCTTCTTTCTCACCATCGATAGGAATAAATGAAAAGAACACCTTTTATTTTAGTACAAATCTAATAAAAATCCTACCTCACAGACATCGCAGTTTTATAAAATACATGAAAAATGTCACATCAAAGCCGGAAAAATGTACAATAATAATAGATCATTACGACCACTAGCGTAACGAAACGTCAAATTTAATGACACAAAGTAACAACGAAACAAATTGTTATTTTCTAACTGCTTATTAACTTACGCAAGAATATCGAGAGGTTAAATCTTTTAATTAGTAGATATATCCAACAAATCTAATGAATAACTGCAAATAACAGCGATAATACTTATTGTTTTATTGGTTAATCCTTTGTGATTTATTTTCTTTACACATAATGCTATAATTTAAGGCGTCAAATAAATTTTATCTCTTAGATGAAAACGAAGCTATACTGTCTTTTATTTCAAGAATGTAGATGATTCGAAATACATAATCGTGTCAAAGAGCTTCAAAGTCCAGACGATAGGTAACATTAAATTATATTATGTAGACAAGTTACAGTAATAACGAGAAAGAAAATATTTTTTTTAACAGACGTACCTATTACGTCTAGAAAATATGTATAATAATATAACCATAAAAAACATCTGTAACAACCGGCTTCTGAAAAGGCGGCGTTGTACTCACGTATGCTTTTATCGTATTAAACGCATTGCTCTATGTTAACACTCCACCTCATAAATATTTGCCAATCGTAGGCAAATATTATAGTTTGCATTGCATTAGCAGTCATTGAATATTTCCGAAGCTCGCTCTTCCGTATCAGATACGCAAATAGTTTTCTTGTGGTGTACCGAGTTATTTCACTACAACTAATATAAATATTGCGAAAGTTTACATTTTATAATAAATTGATGTTTACATGGTAACCTTATATTTCATTTTCATGATATATTGAATAAGGGAGTCGTTTGGAAATATTTATCGAGAACAAAATATAAGGTGTTTATAAATAAGTGTCGATTAATTACTTTTGCATTGATTAAAGCTATATGCTAATTATTCCTTCTTATTTAATTATTTATTAGAATAGTAATTCCACGCATGAATTTATTATGAGTCTAATTATAACATGGGCATGGGTATTATTAAGTCTGATGGAACCCTAATTTTAAGAAGCATCACGCTTTTCAATATAAATATCTTGTTCAATTTTATGCCACTCTCACAACATGTTCTTCAAACTCCAGCTTCAATCCAATTCAATATACCATTTTACAAGCCTAAACATTCATTTTAATATCCATACTGTTTGCAGGGGAGCGGCGGATTCTCCACAACGTTTCAGGTGAATTTCGGTCTGGCGAGTTGACTTGCATTCTCGGCCCGTCCGGGGCCGGCAAGTCCACCCTACTGAACATCCTGGCTGGATACACGTATGTGCATATTTGATCATATTACTTACATTTTATCAAAGAGCTTTTGAATTACAGCTTGCGGGCGCACTGAATGTTTCACTGAGGTGAACTTGATATTTGTAGATGGATTTTTAAAATGTATCAAATTACTGTATAATATGTATTTGCTATTCTCAGAACTCAGAATATTCGACAAAATTAAATGAATCAAATTTGATGATTCACTTTTTTATTTGAAAGATAGCCTTTCGGTTGGTGGTTGTCTAGTAGGTACTTACCTACAATATGAATGCGGTTTAGTTGTTTGTTAAAACCTTGTTAAAACATAATCAAGTTTTTATTTTAATTTTAATCATTAAAAAAATATCATACACATTTACGTCCTTTAATACCAACCTTTACCTGGGTTTAGATCAAACGGTGTAAACGGAAGGATATCAGTGAACGGCCAAGCTCGTGAAATGAGAGTATTCAAGAAGCTGAGCAGCTACATCATGCAAGATGACTTGTTGCAGCCAAGACTCACGGTGCAGGAGTCTATGAAAATAGCAGCCGATCTTAAGTTGGGAAGAGAGCTGGGTGATGCTGAGAAGGACTTGATTGTAAGTTTTTTAAATAATATAGTATTTTATATTTTTTTAAATGAAAGAGGGGTATTGAAATGGAACTCAAAGGAAATGAAGCTGTAATAATTCCATTAATCTATACTAATATTATAAAGCTGAAGAGTTTGTTTGTTTGTTTGTTTGAACGCGCTAATCTCGAGAACTACTGGTCCGATTTGAAAAATTCTTTCGGTGTTAGATAGCCCATTTATCGAGAAAGGTAAAAGGGGGTTATATATCATCACGCTACGACTAACAGGAGTGGAGCCACGGGGTTGAAACCGCGCGGAGCAGCTAGTATAATATAAATTGAAAGCTTATGGATTCATAATATTGGAAAATAATCTGTTTTCTATGTTGAAATTTAGGAAAGCCTTCCGTAACAATAATGTCCAATTTAAATAATTTGTCTCAAATGTTTGAGGTAATTATGTTTAATAGTCCTATCAGCTCGTAAACACTGATCTATTCAATATTTGATTATAAGCCGGTTTAGATCTTCAGATCTAATTACAAATAGACAACAATGTAGTAGATTACTGTTTGACTGCTACAGATTGCACATATTATGAAAGAACAATGGTTTAATGATTAATCTATAACTAAGCTTGCAATGAATGCATTTTAAATGTGACTTGTATTTGTGAATTTCCGAGGTCTTCATATTAGTGGTAGTAATATTTCCAAGAGAGAGAAACATATTTATATCAAACCAGAATACAATATGTATTAGTAAACAAAAGTACCAAGTTAGTTTTGTATTCAACAACAACATAAATTAAAACCGACAGATTATAAACAAATCTAACCTTCCCAATGTAGGTCAATGTTAAATATTCAAAGAATCATTTGATTTTTTCCCATTCTACTTTAATATAGCATAATCAAATTTCCGTATAAGGTCAACTTAGTTAAAGTAATGAATAATTGCCTTTGCCCTTAATGATTCGTCAGTCAAGAAGCAACTTGATTTTTAATGATGTTTAGTAAATCTCATTAAAGTTGACCGTGATTCTTAAATATTTAAAAAATAAAGCGGTTATTTTTGAATATTTCGAGATGTATTTAATTTAACAGCACCTGCAATTTAATAATATATGAAATAGAAAATTCCGTTATGTCTTTTAATTAAAGGAAACTACTTGAGATTGTGACATTTATTATACTAATTCTCCAGAAGAGATATTTATCTTATAAACGAATATTTAAATATGGATAACTACCCACATCAACAAAGGAATGAGGTTATAAAGAAAAATATAATTAAGGAAGGAAAGAGTTCTTAAGGTGATGAATTAATTTTTCTAACATTTACGGCCCTTTTCAAACCTTCGTAATTTTTATATTAACAAAGTTGTCGTGATGAAAATTCTTGACAAGAAAGTTCAATAGTAACACAATACGTCTATCGTTTTAGAAACATGATTCCATGATATTTTCTCGATAGAAAAAAAATACAAAGTTCTCATTGTTATTTTTTTTTAATCTCTGGAATCTTCAAAATAACAAACGTAAAGTTACGACTTTTTGGATATTAACTATAAAATATACAACCTATACGTCTACCGATTTAGAATTTTGAAATATGCGATGGTTTTGAAATAAACAAGAAATACTTGAAATTAGCGCGCGACCAGCCAATATAGCGAGAGCCGCCCTGTACCTTCCTAACCCGATCGCTGCACGAGTCATTCCCGCTACGGCCGTCACACGGGGAACTTGTGTCGCTCGCGCAATCGTAAAAAAGGGTGACAACACAATAAGACAAATGGGGACAATAAAGAAAATAAGAAGAAGAAACATAAAGGTTGGAGGAAAAAGAATGCTTACAATTGGAACAAATTAATGAAGTAAGTTGGTTTTATTTTGAATTTGATAATAATTGTATTATAGACGATGTTTGATATTATGTACCCCTGTTTTAAGTACATAACGAATGTGTAAGATTTTTTCATTTATAGCATAGATAATCTTTTCAGAAATCCGGAATCCAGGAGGAAAATAAACCCACTGATTGTTCACAATGTGAACCCACTCCTTCGTAAGTACCTTTATTCAGTCAAAAATGTATGTTATCAACGCTCTACTGGTTTTATCGCATGATTCCATTTTTAGCAAAAAGCAACAAAGTGCAAAGAAATAAAAAATCATGGTGAACTTAGTGGAAGAATGGTGGACATAATATGGAACAGGAGCTCATTGGAGTAGTATTATATTTAAAAAAAATACGAAAAAATTTCAAGAATTACATTTCTTAGTAGGTGGTAGATAAGTATGTTGTATAAAGAATTTGATGTTGATATTTATTTCATTTATACTTACTACACCTGTGCGGGAAATTGCTTAGTACTAAAACAGGTTTATATTCATATTTACATAGTAATGTGAGTTTTCATTTCGAAAAATTTTGTGTAAGTATATTAAATTGAATTCCTGGGTGATCTGGAAACACAATTGGGCCCGGAAGATGGCGCTGCAGTCACTCCTCTTAATCACATGAACCGATTTGGATGAATATTTGTGTGCACATTTCATTGTTGTGGGATGATTGGTTGATTCGTTTTCACATTAGCTAATATTATGTATTTTTGTTGTTAGAAAGTAAACTTAATTTAATGTTTATAATACATTATTATTGGTATAAATAAGCCAGTGTTCGTCTCACATTGCTGTACCTGCCTACCTAGTACCTACCCTACCAGGGCCTAACTTTGTTCTGGCTATTTTATTTTGATTATTTGTAATGAATAATTACAATTATAATAGAGTGCAAAAAATAAATGTATGCGTCAATATATTTTGTGTTTTTTTTTAAACAATTTTTTTATTTAAAAAAATATCATTCGGACCGCGGCTTTGCCCGCGTGGAATTAGGTTATATCGTGAATCCTGTTTTATCCCACAGAAGTGTTCAGTTCGGATAAAAAGTATCCTATGTGTAAATCCAGGCAATTAGCTATATTTTATCAAAATTGGTAATGTAGTCTTGACGTGATTAAGTAACAACTAACAAAAAAATATACAAATTAACATCCAAAGTTTCGCATCAGTTTTACTGTATTAGTGATATCTTCCACTCTTGACTTTGACTGAGAAGAATTAGGGTTTATAACTTCTTTCAGAAATAGTACCTTTCATTTCTGGGCATGACGTAATATCTACGTCAGCATCAAATTCTATCTAAATCAATTCCTACTGAATTGATTTAGATAGAATTTGATGATGATGATCCGCGTTATTGAATACCATTTCATTTTTTCAGAGTAACAATATTTTTTGTTATTTTAAAGATTATTTATAACCTGTATTATTTTTTAATAAAGTAAACATTACGAAATAATAATAATTATAAATAATGTCTAAGTAGTTGTTAAAAAGAAGATTATTTGTTTATAAGCAAGAAAATAAAACCAATAAATCAACAATTAAATATATGTATTATAACTGTATGACTCCATACATGTTTGTCCCGAGTCGACCAGCGGCAGCGCGGCGAGTTTGCAAGAATGACTTCGCGCACACCCGCGTTCGCGATAGCGAGCTATTAGACTCCGCCCGCCAAGCAGTGGATTTTTTTTTTGTGTATCGTCTTAAAGACATGGCGGAAGTAGACTTAAAAAATGTTTAAATTAATTTAACATTATAATTATGATTCTGAAAACCCTTACACCTATATATTTTAGAGAATGATATTAACTTTAGAGAGTTAGTTATAACTTTGGAAACAAGGATTATATCCTATTTAACTTTAATATTAAGGTGAAAATGAAGTGCTGAGTTAGGAAACATGCATTTCGCAGGTTGGTTTTATTCATGTACAACTTTCTGAGCCAGACCTGAAGTAATGTAAATTTTCTCGGTTTCTGAGACTTCTTAGTTTATTACATAGAGATGGATGAAATTGTAGATCAGTCTCGATTTATATCATATTAATCGAAAATTTTGTGCACCACGAAGGCTTGTCAAGAAAACTTCGACATTACCTATAGGTATGTATGTGATATTTGCCTACCTATGCTTCGTCTCTTAGGAGCACCAGTGGAAACAAATATGGGCTGATACACAAAAATACATTAGATGTATATAAAGACTTCCCTATAATATATTTAACACGAAAATATATATTTGTTTATAAATAGATGTGAGTTTGTGAACCATGAACTGAAGCTATTGATAGATACAATGGTGAATTTCATATAACTTCCTCATATTATATTTTTCACATGAGTTTCTATGGAATATAATTTTCATATTATAATTGTATATCACACAATGAGCCCATATCCCGGTCGAGGTCGGAACTCATTCATGTCATGAACGTTGATTTGTTTTATTTTCCCATTTAATACCGCTTCTGGAGAATTATGGCTACAATCAATCATTAACTGGCATGCCTACATAAATATTAATACGATAATATGCATAGAATGCAATAATCGTAAACAAATTAACTTTTAACATTCTTTGCATGTTTTTAAACCTGTTGATCGAAGAGAGGCAAATATGTAGGAGCTAATAATGTCTTTAATCAGTTGGAGACAAAATAACTACCTATAAGAAATTAGAAAACAGTGGGAGTTCGATCCGGTCGGAGAAGACCGGATTAAGAAACTTTTCTTAGGGGGTAAAAACAATTTGTTATTTAAATTCTAAAAATCGAGTAAACAAACACTACAATTTTATTATTGCTTTAAAATTGTAGATATTATATTTATGTGTCTATTATAATCAGTATTTCTACTTTAATCATATGGTTATACTGACTAGTATGAGTATCTAGAAAGTCTGCAGTAATAGAGACAATGTAGTGATAGAGACGAAATTCGTAATGTTTTCTTGTATTTTTTATACAAAATATTTGAGACGAAACTGATTAATTGGCTATACTGTGGCTATACTCGTATTACATCTGAAATAAATCAATTTTTTACTTATTTTATTAATCTATATAAATAAGTCAACAGAAGAGTTAAAATTGATGTCAACAAAACATGAACATGTTTTGTAATTATTAGTCCTTGGTCAACATAAATATATTATACAAGGACCAATAATATTTCAAAATTATAATAATATTTAATTTGGCCATAATAAGGTTTGCAAAGTTTAAACGTTTATAAATGGGACACTACAAGTAAATGATATACAATTATTTTAATAAATGATTCCTGTATAGATAATAAATGTGTTCGTTAGAATAACACTAATTGAGATTGTTTAAATGCATAGAAGATAATAATAGAGTTGTAATGAGAATTATTTATGGCAAAAGTAACTATTTGAATAATGAATTATTATATATATATATACATTTTAAACATTATGAAAAATATTAGCAATTTTAATGGTAAAGGTAAATATTTCTAAATGCTAGCTTTTACGCACCGACTAGGACTTATGACTTAAAAAGATAACAGATATACAGACAGAATTTAATATAGAGTATTGAATAATATGTGTACAGGATTTAAAATTATATAAATTATTAAAAGGCGTTTTTTATTCGACAGTCGACATAAATTATTATTAATATTAAATTGTAAACAGACCACCAAATCAAAGATTTATTACTGAAGCGCATATTATGTGGGAATGAAACGTTATAATACTCAGTCATTTTCTTTCTATAACAATATATCCTCACGTTTCGAACACTTTACAGCGAGCGTGGTCACGGGGAGAATAAATCGCGTTTAAAATCCGTTAAAAAATCTTTAATTTCTAAATGTATAATACTCGCGTAAAATCAAACACTAGAAAATACAATATATCCTCAGTTCAGAATAGACCTGAGTTACAATTTACAATTACTACGCCTAGAATGAAAAGAATCTATAAACTAAGACGTATTCTTTTCAGGTGGAAGAAATCCTACAAACGATTGGTCTATGGCAGCACCGAGATACAATGTCACAAAACCTCTCCGGGGGGCAGTCGAAGAGGCTCTCAGTCGCACTGGAGCTTGTCAACAACCCGCCGATTATATTCTTGGATGAACCTACCACGTGAGTAAACCTTATACATACCTTATACCTTGTGTAACTGCAATATTGTGAATATGTGAAAATATTTTTGTAATGAAGTCAGAACGTTTGAACGGATGTAGAGATGATTTCGAAAACAGACATATAAGTTTAGTAGGTAGCCTAAATTATAACATAGGGTTATTTTCGGGTTACGATACCTATCTATTTAAGTACGGGATCTTTAGCATTGCTATACATACTCTAAGTAAAGGATAATATGAAATGGGGAAGCAAACGAAGTAACTGCAAGAAGCACATATATACCTACACAGTTTAAAGAAAACCTACTTTCTCACACCCAATTCTGAAGAGTTTGTAATGTTAACGAGTCACAATTATTATTTTCCAAATCAAATAAGCTTACTTTTTGTTAATTTGTAAGTGTTCTATAAATAAAATAAGAATAAAGTGTTCTATAAGGCATAAGCACAGCTGAATAGACGTTTTTATAGCAGCAGCTTTCAAAGCGGATCTCTAGCAATTAGTGTAAGACCGAACGTGACGCCCATAGGTCTCTCATCGAATTACAGCAAGTAACATGTACACAATAAGATGTAATTGACTTAATCACAATCGCCGTTACGTTTTATTGCACATAAAGCCGGTGCGTGTTTGGAAAATTGAAACGTTTTTAGTGATAGTCTATTTAGATTTACTCTTGGAGCCACTTGCCGGGATGATGCTGAATCTAATAGGCTAGTAGACTTATCAAATAATGGTGCGGTTTCTGTGAGTCGTTTTGCTTTTATAAATGGTGTAATATAAAGTTCAGAAATGAATGTTAGCTGCAGATACTACGAGAAAATATTGGCAAATAGGTTAGCTTGATATGTAAATCTCGTCTAGATTGAAGGTGATATATTATAGATATAGAGGTGTCATGATTAATATTTGATTGAATAAAATTGATTAATAAAAGTTCTCAAAATTATTCTAGTGCCTAGTTTCTAGCAAAGGTTCTTAACCTTGGAATCAAATACACAAATATATCTACAGTAAAAAAACAGCTTTCCCAAGACATAGGTACTGCAAAATGTCGAATTTACTTACCACTCCTTTAAAAAAGGATACCCTTTTGTCAATACAAAGATCAAAAAAGAAATTCTTGGAAGGACGTTTCGACTTCTGCGATTTGCGCCTCACTGAATCTACGATGTTTTTCATCGTTTCTTCTCTCGCTTTCAATACAATATTGACTAGGTACTAAGTGATGAAAACATCTAATAAACTATACCATTTCCTTGTGTGTGCTAAGCATTTGATTTGAGTTTTAATAGATTTTTGTAAATCTTTGAATTCAGATTTCAATTTTTTCAATAATGTTTCCTTCGTTTTTCTTCTATTAAAATATTAAGACTGCTGTACCTACAAGTGGCGTTATAAAATTTCTCCTCGTATATAAAAGAAAGTCGTGTCAGTACACCTCTAACGTGGTTAGTTGGATATGTGTCCGCTTTGATTAGTATACCAAGTAACGTTCATTTTTCATGTTTAAGTATACTATAATAAGAACCTGTCTCTCTTTCCAGAGGCCTAGACATAGTATCAATCCGTCAGCTAGTTGTACTATTACGTCTCCTGTCCCGCCAAGGCCGCAGCATCATATGCACGATACACCAACCTTCTGCTTCTTTGTTTTCGTTGTTTGACCGTGTGTATGTGCTGTCTAGGGGATTATGCTGCTATCAGGTAAATTGTTTATATTGATTATAAGAAATATGCATTAATTTATAACAATTTATTGTACAAACTTAGTTAACCTTGATGATGCAGTCGCATAATTTATACAAGTGGTGGACTTATTGTAATCTCTACCAGGCAAACTGACTGGAAAGGAAATGTTCATGCGATAGTGGTTAAAAGCACAAAAGAAATGGTTAATTTTGTATAAAATATATCGTAAAAATTTATGTTGTTTACATTATACATATTTTTCTGTAAAAAACACACACACAAAATATTGTAGACGTATAATAAAACACTGACTCTCGCTCGAAGCACTTAAATCAAAGGCAGCAATTCTTTCCTCAAACTTCCAACAATCTTAACTGATCACGTCTTAATATTATTTATATATATACTACATAAAACGTAGTTTATGACACCGAGCCGTTGATTATAACCGGCCGTACTAATTAAACAAAGTTTGCAGTACCGGATGTGCTCATCAAAAAGTTTTAACCTGCGCCAAATAATTTGGTAATGAAGCTCAAACTTCCGAAGTGACAGTTTGATGTTGGTATTAGATGCCAATTTTGATCCGGGAATAATAAAAACATATACTTAACCTTCCTACTTATAAATAAATCATATCCTTGAAGATATTTAAGCGTACCTACTAACGTGTTCCCTTTTTACTGTTTTTCTTTCCAAGATCGATAATTTCATTAATTAACAATCAAAATGCTTAATGCACGTTAAGAAGAAGAAGAATCAGTTGTCTATACCCATTCCAGGAATCCTTCTATCTGTACAATATTCGAATAATAAATTGTCCATAATAATATAAATGCACAAAGCAAAAGCATGCGGATGAAGATTGTCTGAAGATGCCAGATCTGCAGAATCTTAACATGGCTTTGTGTCTGCAAAACTGACAGATACGCAAATTACACTGCTTTGATCCCGTCATTAATACCACAGACGATAAATACTGGACCAGAACGGATGTGTACTTTAGCTTTAGCTATGAAAATGGCGATATCAATAATTATTTGTTAATTTTTTGAACAGAAAAATAATAAATTAAGGATTCTTTAATTTGCAATCTATTGCAGTCTTTTAATATTTTAAGAATCCCACACTTGAAATTCATTTAAGTTTCACAGCTTACTTTTTTTTTGCCAAAAGCCCTTTAAACTGCAAACTGAATTGAGATGAAAATATGAAAAGCATTTAGTTTTTGATTGGAAAATATACTGCCTCCGAGAAACCATCATTATACAATCTACATACCAAAGTCTTTCTTTTCTTGTGGCCATACATTTAGTCGACTAGATTTTCAGCTAGTAAACAAGAAAGGATGTTTGCTGGTGAAACTTAAGAGATAAACTTAGTGATTCGCCTGGAAGCTCGCATGCGAACGATTAAACAAAGATTAGGTCCATCTTTGGTGCTTTATCCAACGGTCACTGTTTCATTGAACTTTCAAAAGCAGGAATTACGTGATAACGAAATTAAATCTTTTGCCCTTCATTTATTTCACTTACTTGATATCAAAGTTAATAATGATTTAACTAATTCTGGAAAAATACGTGACCTCTATAATAACCCACTTACTAAAATTCCAGCATGAAACCTGACTCCTTTGCTTTAATTAGTTACTAGACAGGGGACGTCCCCTAAGAAGTAAGAAGCCATTTTTAAGTTTATTTTCATAAACTATTTCGTTATCAAGAGATATTAGTACATATCTTGTTTGTGACTTTGGAAATCATTATCTTATATATAAAAATGAATCGCAAAATGTGTTGGTAAGCGCATAACTCGAGAACGGCTGAACCGATTTCGATAATTCTTTTTTTATTAAGTATATTCCTTGAAGTACGGGGATGGTTCTTATGTAGAGAAAACGTAAACATGTACCACGGGCGAAGCCGGAGCGGACCGCTATAATAGATAATATTATCGTTCATTGATCTAAGATCTTACGTTTATCTAGTTCTGAAAAGATTATGATTAAATTTTTCGCAATTTTGATGACCTAGCGAATGTTTCTTTGTTAAAATATGAATAAAGATTGAAAACGAATTGATCGCGTTTTCCATTTAATCTCTAACACTCTAACGTCTAAATAGAACCAACGAAGTGTACACATTTATAGACAATTCCTTTGCTACCAGGTTGCTAAGCAGAGATTTCTGTAGCAATAAGAGCTTTTGTACACCATTTAGTAGTTTCCTTAGTTTGTAATAGATTTACTCGTTTCTTTTTCGTAAATAAATAATCCCCATTCCAGGGGGCCTCATCAATGCTAGTCCCATATCTAGCGGAGGTCGGTCACGTGTGTCCCACCACACACAATCCCGCGGACTTCGTGCTAGAGACCCTTTGCAATGATAGGGAAGTGGCAGCCAAGATGGCGGAATTGTGCCATAATGGGAAACTTTGTAGGCGGTTGGACAGAATTACCGCTAGAGGAGGACGGTGAGTTATTTAGATGTATTACTAAAAATAGTGGAGTAAAAAGTTCTAAGACTAATTTAGTACATACATATTTTGTGATTGACTGAAGTTGATTCAATACGCGGATCCACACAGAACGAAGAGCTTCGCGAAATAATTACTGCGCGAAGCAGTTTTCTATGAAACGTGTCACGTGGCTCAGCCGAGAAAACGTTTGTATTCCAATTTCCCGTCTTTCCACACTGTGTGGACCGCATTTGTGTAAAATAATGTTTCATGGCTTGCTTTTTCTATTAAAATTCAGCATTAAAAGTATTTCGAATTCTTATAGATAGTAATTATAATATTATATACGGATAATAACAGACTCAAAAATAAGTATCGACTATATTCACTAATTTCATATTTTAGTATTAATATTTTGAGATAGACCTGTAAACAAAATATAAAGTTCTCTGAAAAATGACACGGTATATTCTAACAAGCTCGACATCTATCAGCCTTTTAAAACCTGTCCTTACATATCAATCCATAGGATCTAACGCAACACGGTATAAGCCCCTTTTCTGTTTCAGCAAACCGGTTTTACATTCAGACGAGTCCATTCAAAGGATTTTCGTAGAACATGTCGCAAAAGAGCAGTTGCAGAGAATGGAGTTCCCGACCACGTTTTTGACGCAGTTTTGGATATTGTTAAAGCGCATGTCCTTGCAGAGTAGGAGGAATTCTGTGAGTATGATTAGGTAGTTGTGTATCTTTGTAGGGAAAATAATTTTATATTTGTTACAGGGATTTTTTTCTAGTAATCTCTACGTTCTGTATGCAACCAATGAATGAACCAAGGTCACCTGCGATAGAACCTATTTGTACATTGGGTTTATTAATGTAGAAGTATTGTATTGTTATAAATCGGCGAAATTGTGACTAAGCGCGTAGTTATTTATTGGTCATTAAAAAATATATAATTTTTGAATAAAAAAAATAAAGAAAATACCTCTAATATAAATGAAGAGGAATAATTCTAACAGTAAAGAAATTTTTTAAAATTTATCACGGATCTTTCGGTTCGAACATTGATCGTTTACTTCCTACAAAACATTAGTAGAAAAAAGTGCATTAACTTACCCAATGTTCTGTTATGCGGAAAACTTCAACATCATTACAACATGACGAATTACTATAGAATAAAATATGAACTGTTAACATGCAACATCTTTTGCATTTATGTGAGGCCTAAACTACTTTAATATTATATTCTTACTTATGCAAGTTCCCGAGGGACTAACTCAAACTTGGAAAGAACTCCAACTCAAAAACTTTTCTTACAAACTGCATTAGAATATATTATACCTTTTAATATACTAGCTTTAAACTCCAGCTTCACTCGCAGTGCCTCGCGTAAAATGAAGCCTATGTACTAATCCAGATTATGATCTATCTATGTACCAAGTTTATGAGCTAATTTAGCGTGTAAGAGCAACCAACGTCCATTCATTCTTACAAACTTGCATTTCTATTATTATAAGGATTAAAGTAGAATAATTCTACAAAAATTATCAAAGTTTATGAGAAGTACGGTAGTTTTTGCAAAATAAATGGATAGGTAATTTTATGCTATTTGAAGCTAATTGTCCGGCACACTCATAACAGCAATAGAAAATTGTTTATCATATAATTTTTCCTATAAGACATGTCATATCGCTATTTAAAATATATTAAATCTATCTATTGAATATTTTAATTATTTCATTTAGATAAGCCTATGGATCCAATTTATCCACCACCTCACAGCAGCGGTACTTCTCGGCGGCATTTTCTTCGGTATCGGCAATAATGGTTCCGTACCAATTGCAAATTTCAAGTTTTGCCTCAGCTGCCTTGTGTTTTTCATGTACACTTATGTCATGATTCCTATATTACTGTGTAAGTATATATTTTTTATTTTAATAGATTTAATTTTGATGTGTTGTTATTGATTTGATAATAATATGTCATTGAGTCAAGAGACAGGAATATTGAAATGGTAGCTCGTCCCTTTAATTTTTTTTAGAGATACATATTATATTTAGAGATGACGTTATATTAAATTAAGATAAATAACACACTCAATCTTTAATTCAGTATTTTTTATTTTAATAGATTTAAATTTGATGTGTTGTTATTGATTTGATAATAAATAATAATATGTCATTGAGTCAAGAGACAGGAATATTGAAATGGTAGCTCGTCCCTTTAATTTTTTTAGAGATAAATATTATATTTAGAGATGACGTTATATTAAATTAAGATAAATAACACACTCAATCTTTTATTCAGTATTGTTTTTTTTTTTTGCGAAGATATTTAAGTAGGATAAACTTTTACGACTTCACTTTTCAGTTTATTTTGCTTTTAATCAAACGCTGTATAAATAATTTGTACAGTGCAGTGTCCTATTATTCTTTTATTATTTTTTTCATTATGTTTGACATTATAATTTGATGACTGCGAGTAATATACTAACAAAGGCCTTATTGTTATGAAAAACGACAATTTTGAAGTTACAAAAGGCGCCAGTGAATTTTTTTAGAGAAATAATCGTAAAGTAGGATTTGCAGTCGCCATATTCTTACAAAGACGGGCTGTTAGCACAAAGGCCTAAATAATAAAGCCGAGGCCAAAAGTGGGCCAATGTTTGTAAATAAAAATCTTTTTTATTACAATTTTTTAACGTTTAAATGAGAATGCTTTTTTTTTAAATTGCGTATTTTCATAATACACGATGCACAACCTACATTGAAATATCTGAAAATAATAAATGAACCTATACTTTTTCGTATTCATTTTGTTATTAAATTTAGGCTAGATTATCCTCAACGATTTAATTGTATTTTAATTTATGTAAATTAATTTTTATTGTGGTTTTTATAGTTCCCATGGAAATGCGTATGTTACGACGGGAATATTTCAACCGATGGTACAGTCTGAAAGCGTATTATGCTGCACTTACGATTTCGTCTGTACCAGTTATGGTAAGGCATTTTTAATATAATTACTATGCTTAAATCTTTAAAACTACGCATCGGATTTTGATGCGGTTTTTTTAATAAATAGTGGTTCTCGAGGAAAGTATTTGTGTATAATCTATGTATTAGGTTTTAGTCAAAGAGGGCGAAGCCGCGGGCGGAAAGCTAGTCAACTAATAATACCTACTTTAGCAATATGAAGTACCTAAATAGTAATTAAATTAAAGTTATTTTTTTAAGCTTACACAGTCAGACAGATAGTGATCTGTAATTAAATGTATAATGTTACCTATGATTGCATTGTTTATCTTCAATATTGCATTAAAGATAAAATGTGTGATTATTTAAACTGACTGATATAATCATGATAACAGCTCCACATGGAACGGATTATCTATAAAAAAATAATATTGCTTATGTAGATACATACAAACAATAGTACTGATACATATTAATATGTCTTACCTAATAATGTACACTGTAGAGAGTTGTCCCTAAGGATCCACAGCCTTAACAAATTTCAACCTCTTAACGCCAACCTGACTTTTTTTAATGCTTAAATTTTTTTTAAATATGTATGAAATTTTTTGTATTGCGTAAATATTTTATGGTCTCATACTGACTCCTCATACTTCACACATTAAAATACAAATTTCTTGGATGACACGTCTTTGTCGCCTCAATAGATCACGTCTTATAGGTTACTAGCTTTCCGCCCGCGGCTTTCCCTGCGTTTTCAAAGAAAAACCCGCATAGTTCCCGTTTCCGTGAGATTTCCGGGATGAAACCTATCCTTACCCTCTATATGAATGATAAATTTAATTGTAATCAGTTCAGTAATATTGGCGTGAAAGAGTAACAAACACACACGTACACATACATCCATCCTCAGTCCTCACAAACTTTCGCAATTATAATATTATAGTAGGATAGACAAGGTATAGGTATAAGCCCGCCTTGTGCACTTTTTTGTTATAAATTTGTATTTTATGTTATTAATACATATTTCAGGTAATCCTCGGAATGCTGTTCATTATAATAAGCTACCTACTATCTGGACAACTGCTTGAATGGGACCGCTTCATATTATTCTCCATCGTTAGTCTTCTAACCGCTTTGTGTTCTGAAGGCTTGGGACTGTTAGTTGGAACTACGTTTAGTGTTACGGTAAGTTATTTATTTAGCTCTGAAATAAATTGTAGAATCTTAAAACTAGCATTCTATCCCGGTTTCGCCTATATTACTCTTCAAGCATTCAGGGATCGTGTACAAATCCAATAGGTAGGTGGGTAAAGAATTTTTAAAATCTAATTTTCAATCAATCTAACGAACAAACTCTTCATCTGATAATGATGATCGTGTATATTTGAAATAATTTTTTTTTAGGTGGATAAAATGGCAGCCAAACAGTAGTAAACATACGCATTATAAAGGATAAATCAAAAACAACTGATCTCTATCAAATTAAAGCGTAAATCGTAATCGCGTGAAAATCATCATAGGTAATTACTTAATTCTAAAAAAAAGTAATGATAGCATAGCACACATGAAATATATAGGTACAAAAGTCGAGTTGAGAAACTCTTCATGTTTTTCAAAACTTACTACAAGTTGTTGAAGTATAATCCCAAATTTATCTTTTTTAAGAGTTTTCTGCTTTCTGGACCGGTGGTCCTCAAGTGTAATGTTATCACGAGTGCTTGTGAAATTATTCATGGATGAATAAAAACTTGAGTTTTACGATGACATATTCAAACCAAATACATAAATTTATTTAAATGTGTTTTTAAAAAGTATCAAACGAAAGGCACCCTCTTAATTAATTAACATAGGTCTATAATAATTGTACTAAGAAAAGATATCATCATAATATTGTTTAAAAGCTGAAGTATTTGATAAAACTACTCATTAGTAGGGTCCATTCTATAACACGGACACGTAGATATAGAGTCTGTCAAGCGAGTCTAGTCCCATGAAAAAGGCGGCAAATTCAAAAATCTTTTAGGTGTCAACGCTGATATAGCACGCTGAAAACTTATTGATACTTACTTGAATTTTTGATAAAAAAAAAACATATTTTAAATAAATAAAAAAAGCATTTCAATGTAAGTATTTATTTGTCACAATCAGAACTAAAATCAGAATCAAGAAATTCAATGCCTTAATATGAAAAATCACTGTCAGTATCATCATTACGCACAGAAATGATGAAAGTAACCTGTCATAGCAGCAATTTTTGTCAGATAGTCTGTTTCAGATTTCATTTTTTTATTGTCTTCTATGGCTATGACTTGCTTAACTTAATTGTGAATTGTGCTTTTTATTAATTCATCATCCAAGGTGGCTGAAAAAAAACAACAATTTTTATAGTAGTTTTCACTTAAAGATGCCCCAGTAAGTTTCAAGGTCATGAACACGACGTCTGGATCTAAATCAAAACGGAAATCGTGATCACATCACAGTAAAATAAAAAAAGTTAGACAATTGTGCTAAAAGTATCAACACGTTGCTGCCAACCTACCTGATGTTGAAACGATTTCATCCAAAAGTCGTCGTTTTTGCGATAATACGTCGTCAGATTCACTCTGTACATGATTATATTTATTAATCATTGTAAACAACAAGCTCCTGACACTACTTTTAATAGGTTTCGGCATTATAACATTAAAAAACTCAACAAAAATCGGATTATTACGAGGTTACCACTGAATTTGTGACAATCTGTTTGACAGATCATAGTATTGCCATTATAAGAAATCAGTAAAAGGGTTGTGGACTCGACTCGCTTGACAGACTCTATAAACGGTACTAAGCTCGAAATTTATATCACCTACCTCTTCAATTCTTCATGTCTGCCGGGGAGAAAATTCCGCAAACAACCGCAAATAACTCAGATTACATTTAATATATTTGTTGTATTATTACTAAAACGTCCGAACATGGTAATCGTAAAATAATATTTGACACTTCGTGCCGGTTATGTTGTAACTCTCAGTAGAAAACTCTGCCCAAGACACGCGTAGGCAGAGTTTTGCTAGGGACAATTTTAAAGCACAATGTTTTGAACAACGACGTCATAAGTTTTGAGTATGTTGTACGTCAATGACATATACACATGTGTATAATATGTAAATGTAAATAAATAATTTATTTTCTTATTTTCAGAATGGTTCAATAGTGGGTCCAGCAACCGTTGCACCTTTACTCGCTCTTTGTTGCTACGGGATGGGTTTCGGTCGCTTCATCGAACCAATCATGAAACTCCTTATGTCCATATCGTATTTACGATACGCACTATCCGGTCTTTGCCTTTCCCTTTACACCAAACGGCCATTAATGGAGTGCGAAGACGAATTCTGCCTTTACGCCGACCCAAAACTATTATTACGCGACATTGGAATGGCGAACGATAACTATATCATACAAATCGTCGCTTTACTCGCGTTCACGACTTTACACAGAATTGTAGCGTATTTCGCGCTACGATATCGTCTAACATCAGAATTCACTAGCAAATTCATGACGTATATAAGCAAATTTTTGAAGCACAGATAATGTATTAGTTAAATTATTATAACGGGTCTGATATGATAACGTTTTACGATGTTCGATTATGATAACGAACGTATCGCGGAATGCGGATTAAGGCAATAAAGTAAGGTATTATATTATAGGTAATGTTATAGGAACGCAGAGGCGTTTTGTGTGAAAGCTTTAATTTAACAATAGATTTACACTCGATGACTGTTGTGACTTCTGATACATAAGTATTGGATAATTTGTGAAAAACGACAATTAGCAGATATTATGTTAATTAAATGTTTACTTGCAATACCCCAGAGAGGTGGTTTATGAAAGAAGTTACCATTTTATTAAGAAATTTTTATTACCTTGGTTTAAACGGACTCTTACGCCCGTAGCACACCTCCGCTGCAGAACTGTAACAGCGGAACCGCAGTTGTTTCGCTCTGTCTTGTCCCGTGTACGAGAAGCGGAACAGTAGCGAAACTGCCTGTTCTAACATATACATCTAACTATTTTTTATCTCTTTCTTCGCGCGGTTTCGCCGAT
>CAJQZN010033065.1:0-12140 GCA_907164685.1 Colias eurytheme
GAATAGCCCCTTCAAATATCGGTATGTCATGTCCGGACACACTGTATTTTGTCTATTATTTTTATTTTCACAATTAAAAATTAGTTTTACGTAGTATAGGTCTACCAGAATCTGATGGCATATTTATATTTACGAAATAAAAGATTTTCATATGGCAATTTTATTTGACAAATATCATATTGGTTGTCAAATTATTTGTCTTCTTTGCAATTGATGAATAATTTTTAGGATTTTGTCTAAAAAATCTTCGAAAATGTCGAAAAAGCCGCTGCGATCACAAGCAAGAGGTGTTGTTTATAATGTGTATTGAAAAACATTCGATGAAGAAGGGTCAAACACATCACAATTTTCAATTTTGAATATTTTATTGGTAAGTTGGACTTACCCGTTTTGATACTTAAAATAAAAAATATTATAAGTAGGTAACTATAATATTGTTTGTTGATTACTTACAATATAATTTTATGAAAACTTATTACAGGAGTTTCCAATACGGCCATTCGTCAAGTCCAAGCTGTCCAAGTCAATTTTATAATGTGTGTATCTTTAATACTTACGAAAATAAACATAGTTTTATTTTATTTTTATTTTATTTTATAAAAAAATATTAGCAATCTAGTTTTGATCTACATTATCATTACATCCATATTTTTACATGACATAATGATAATGAATATACAAATATAGGTATCTGTAAATAATAGTATGAATTACATAGATAAAAGTAATATGTATATTATACATATGTAAGTATGTACCTACATAATATTAAGTGGATATCTCATTATTAAGTACAGTATTGTTCACTTATGTAATGTGACTAATGATGTTGAGGACAAAATAAAAAAAAGGAGTATCAAGATCGTTCAGTCCATTTTCCCCAGGGTTGCACACGCAAAATTTTGATTTCCCAATTTGCCATCAGATTCTGGTTTACCTATATATTATTATTAGTCTGTGGTTATACGTACATGACAGGTACCTTCTCCAATTCTTGTAAAGGTACAAAACATAGTATCGAAGACTTTTCTAGCATACCGCATAGCAAATCTGCACGTTTTTTGATTAAAAACGGGTAGTTGCAATTTTTGCATTTTCCGACTGGATGACCCTTTTGGCTGAAATAAAAAATGTATGTGAAACTTACCATTAAATTTAATATTCAATTTAACAATTAAAATATTTTCCCGTAGTTACTTAACGAGTACATAACTAGTCTTTTGCTTGTGCTTTTGCTATTATTTCTCTCATGCATTCATATAATATAGAACAAAATATTATAATCGTACTCCGATAAGATTGTCTAAAGCAAAACTACCCGCTTAGATATAAAATACAAAAAAAAACTAACCTCCTCAGCACCAAACCCAGTTACAATAACAATATCATTTTCTTGTAATTCATCACGGTCCATTCGTATCATATCAACACGTTGCAGATCAAATAATCCGGATACTTTTAAAACTGCGATGTCATGTAATCGAAGCGAGGTGTTGTAGTGTTCGTGTATATAAATCGCCCGTACATCGTACTTAAGCCCACCAATATCCAAATTCTCAGTACCAACTACAACTTTTATAAAACGCGGATGGGCCCTTAAAATAATATTATATTAGCAGCAATTATTAAACTAAACAATAATGAATTTTACTCACTCCCATAACGTAATATGCTGGCGAAAGTTGTTGTGCCAATGTACCTAGGTACATTTTAGAACCTACAAAAAAATTAAAGACCTATAACCTACCGAACACACGTAAAATGTTTTATCAAATCGGTGAAGCCGATACAGAGTCGGATAGATTATACTTTGTATTAGCTGCACCCCTATATTACTTGCTCTGTGCTGCACCCCGCCGCGCGCGTGAATGAGTTTTCCTTTTAATCCTAATGTTCCTGTAGGAATATCGGTATAAAAAGCCTAAGTTACTCCTTATAACAACAGCTATCTGCCTGTGAAAGTTCCTTCAAAATCGGTCCAGCCTTTCCTGTGATTAGTCGGAGCAAACAGACAGACAAAAATTGTAAAAATATTTTGGTATATATGTACAATGTACATCCATATGCATTTAGTAAAAAAAATCGATATTTCAATATTAAAAACAGACACTCCAATGTTTTAAATGGTTTTAAAAATGTAACGGTTACTGAATGTTAAGTGTTAGTTATTACTTATTACTGTTAACGCAAAGGGGTTGCTCAGACTCACAGCTCACTTACAATTAATATCATGTACCTTTGGTATACTTACCCTACTAAACAATGAGCTGCAGTAACAACGTGCCTGTGTGAAATAACTGCTCCACCACAAACATGATGGCCGTCTAAGTTTTGTAAAGAAGCATGATATTTTCCAAATCCTGGTTCAACATTGTCGCCACCCACTATTCTTGAATCGCCCAAAACGAAGATATCTAAATATATTATATTGTTATAAAATTATAGGTAACTATAAAAATTGTTAATAGATATTTTATTTCCAATCTATCAAAGCTTTTGCAACCTTTTATTTGAAATAAATAAATGAAAATTATCCAAATGTTAATCATTATAATATGTATATAAAGGAGGGCAATAAACACACAAATACTGCATTTATCTTAGTTTTACTATTGAAGTAGCACATAATTAATGATTAGATCTTTATTTCTTTTATCGTGGTTCTATTCGGTAGATCGATATCAAAAGATTACTGGAAGATACTAGATTAAACATAATTTAAATACCTAAACATTTTTTTGGAAGTAAAATTAAAATTATTGATCTAATAAAATCCATATTATTGTCCACTAATCATTAATCAATGCACAATGGATCGGCCCTCAAAAATTTTTGTGGCAATTTTATTTCTGTATGAATGTATGGCAATTTTATTCCTGGATCTCTTCTCTGATCTACCTACAGCATCTGAAGAGTCTTAATTATTAAGTTACAAGAAATGAAATTTATCTTGTAAAGTCTTAGATCATTAAAGTATAAAGTAGGTAGAAATAATACTCTGTTATTACAAAGTAACTGAAAATTAAACTATAGAGAGCAGACAGGATAATCATCTAACTAAAATCAAATAAATGAAAAAACTATGAAATAATTAATAACACAAACTTGCTAAATTTATTGCTTGTTTATTGACTGTTTGCTAATTCAACAGACAACTGTATGTACAACATATCATACTGGCAACTGACAGAGTGACAGCCGGCACAGCCGGCTGGCAACACTTGACAGGAGCATGGCAGCTGGAAGCTTCAAGATTGATTCAAAGTGTCAAATCTGTCACCAGTTGCTTATTTTTTAGGAACAAGTGTTTGAAAATCAAAAGAGAAGAAGAAGAAAATTAAATTTCAGTTTCTTAGGTCAATAACCCAATCCTAGAACCCAATTATGTGCTGATGTTTATCCATAAAAAAATATTCTTAATAAATTAAAGTAAAAAAATAACATTTGGTTGGAGATTCTAAATGTGTAACGCTTTTTAAACTTTGTTTACGATTGTGTTTGAAGAAATTGTGGTCTGATGTCTTGTATATGTCATTATACAATATAAAAATAAATAAAAATGAACGTATTAAAAGCAGAGATAGAACGTAAGAGAAAACTCTTGGAAGAGAAAAATATTTTGGTAAGGATCGAGTGCTCAACTCATTATAAAAAATAAATATTGTATGCTGTTGATGCCTAATGTTTGTAATTGCTTATTTTTATTTTAGAACAATTCAAAAAAGTACTTCAAACGTGGTGATCTTCTAGCAAAAGAACAGGAAGAGTATATGAAGAAGTATGGCCCACAGAAGAACAATGAAGATGAAAATAAAGTAGTAGAATCTGTAAAAGGTATAACAAAATGAGGGGAGTGTTATTTATTCTTTACTAAATTGTTATTTGGAATATCTTCAACACTTAAATTGATTTAAATTTCAGTAAAAACACAGGAGGCTGAAACACAACAAAGTGAAAATGCTGCATTGCCAAGGGCGGAGGTTATAAAGAGGTTAAGGGAACGTGGACATCCTATAACTTTGTTTGGTGAATTGGAAGTACAATCTTTCAAGAGATTGCGAAGGATTGAGATTCAGGAACCAGAAGCTAATAAGGTAAGAATTAATTTTTATTTAATAACTAAATAAACAATATTTAAACTGATTTCCCAGGAGTAAGAAGGATTCCTTTAACAATAATAACAAGACTTTTTAAATTTTATCTATGTTGTGTGAATTACTTATTATTTTTAATCTTATGTTTCAGGGTTTCAGAAATGATTTCCAAGAGGCTATGGACAAAGTAGATGAGGCATATTTAAATGAGATTCTGGCATTAGGCACACAGGTAAGTTGTTGTTAAAACATTCCCAAAGTAAAGCACAATTAATTTTCTACTTTTTATTCCTATTATCTACATATGAATCTAAAAACTAATCCTCTATTTTAACAAACTAAAATAATATTTTGTTTCAACTGATTTTAGTCTGATGGTGAAAAGGCACACAAGGAAGATGATCTAGATGATTCTATTACCTATGAAACAATACAGGAGATGGCCAAAACAATGGGACAAGGTGACAGGAACCATGATATGAATGTCATAATGATTTTGCTACAAGTAAGAAGATATTTCTTTTTACTTTTTATTACCCTCTTATTTAACCACATTTACCTACCTACAAATCGATGGAACCATTTATAACACTTTGTACTTGTTATGTATACCATTATTAATTATTATATTGTTTTTCTTTTTTAATTAGGGAATGTAAAAAAATTCTCTGTAATTAATTAATATGCACAATTGATGAAAGTAAAACGAACTAAACATTTTTTAGAAGTACTTTGTAATAATTATTATTTTATTATTAATAGTTGACTTGATTGATTTTGCAGTTCTTATTAAATATATGGGGACAACAACTCAACTCAGCTACTGCTGCTGAAAAAACATCAACCAAACACAAAATGGCCAGAGCAACATACACACAGACACAAGTATATTTGAAGCCATTAATGCGCAAGCTGAAAAAGAAAAATTTACCAGAAGACATTTGTGACAGTTTAATGGAAATCACCAAGCATCTATTAGAAAGGAACTATATAATGGTATTTTATTTTTTGCATATTTTAAATATAAAATATCAAGTACAAACTGAAAATGATTTTAAGTAGAGTAATATTTTAATTATTTTAAACGAGCAGTCCGTGGTACATGTTGTGGTTTTCTCATCTTCAAGGAATATTATAAAAAAAAAATGTGTGCGTGTACTAGTGTACACATGTAAGAAGTGAAACTTTTTTATGACCTTATTTTTCAAAAAATAATTTACTATATGCAACTTTACAGAAATACGTCGAATCACGCGTGGTAGGGATAAGAAAAAGATGGCGCGTAACGGAAATATGTCACGCGTAACGAAAAAATGTTACACTAAATTTTTTTACAACCCCGATAAAGAAGTTTCACTTCAATAATAATTAACGAAATTGGTTCAGCTGTTCTAGAGATTTGCGCTTAGCAACAAATTTGGCGATTCATTTTTATTATATAGATATATCTAACAACAACAATGTAACAAGTTTAATACTAATTGAGATCTAATAATATACTGTTGTTTTCAGGCGAGTGATGCATATCTCCAAATGGCTATTGGCAATGCCCCTTGGCCCATCGGTGTCACTATGGTTGGTATTCACGCTCGTACAGGTCGAGAAAAGATTTTCTCCAAAAACGTAGCTCATGTAATGAATGACGAAACGCAAAGGAAATATATACAAGCACTGAAAAGGCTCATGACGAAATGTCAGGAATACTTCCCGACGGACCCATCTCGTTGTGTTGAATATACTAAGATAAAATAAATATTTCTTTTTGTATATGTTGTTTCATTAATATTTATTTTCTTAATATTAATATTCATTGACCTTTATAATTCCTACAAGAACATAATATAAACAGGCACTAAGTGGGTTATCCTTTAATAACATTAACGCGGCGTAAAACAAGTTAAAATAAATAATCTTACCTTTTCTATTTAATTATTTATGATAAGTTTTTAGTTTTTACCAATATACAACCACAGATAACATAGATACAACTTGTATTTCAAGAAAGGCTGAACGGATTTTAATGATTTTTGATAATAACTTCATTATAAACTAGCGGTCCGCCCCGGCTTCGCCCGTGGTACATATTTCGCAATAAAGGGTAGCCTCTGTGCAAAATTTCATCAAAATCGGTCCAGTAGTTTATGCGTGAAAACCATACATACATACAAACTTTTCCTCTTTATAATATTAATATAGAAGTATGTATAGATAAAAAAATATTTCTATGGTATATAAATACCCGAGCACATGCATGCGTGGGTGAGCACCCTGTAGTAAAGTATGTCATCATTCATCGACTATTGTAGAAGCATTAATTTAGCGTGTGATTTAGCGTATATTGTACTGATGCAATAGCTAAAAACTAATTCAACACCCAATATTATTTTTTGTTATGTAAATGCTAAGGGGCCAACCAAACAGTATATTTTTATTTTATTTATTATTAATAAACAATTAACGAACAAACAATTATTTATAGCAAAGAAGGTGTGGAATTCTCTTCCATCGTCAATATTCCCAGACCATTATAATCTACAGCTCTTCAAGTCTAGAGTGAATAGGCTTCTTCTAGGCAGACGTGCTCCTTCATAGATCACATCACCGCTTTACATGTGGCTTTACATCAGGCGGGATAGTGGTCAAACGCCTGCCTATCATGTATAAAAAAAAACCGGCCAAGTGCGAGTCGGACTCGCGCACCGAGGGTTCCGTACATTGCTGTTTCTTTTGATTGCGTTGACATAGAAGTTTGATTTTGTTACAGCTTAAAGGTATCATAGACCTGAGTATTTGGCATGAATTTCCATTTAATACCCCTACGCGTTTATGAGGAAATGTGTAGTAAGTTTAAAATTATAAAAAAAATATATTATGTGATGTAACTAAAAATTTATGGTTTTCGTAATTTTTCCTTTATCTATGCTATAAGACGTTGCTTCGTACCAAATTTCAAGATTCTGAGTTCACGGGAAGCACCCTGTAGGTTTTGATTCCCTTGCAAGTGTCGAAAATTTGCGGCATAAACGGCTGTATCTTTTGATTGCGTGGGCTTAGAAGTTTGATTTTTTTCACAGCTTCAAGGGACAGTATACCTGAGTAATTGATATAAATTTCAGCTTCATACCTCCACGCGTTCCTGAGAAAAAGGGTCTTGACAGACGGACGGACGGACGGACGGACGGACAGACGGACAACAAAGTGATCCTATAAGGGTTCCGTTTTTTCCTTTTGAGGTACGGAACCCTAAAAAATTAAGAACAAACCACGAACTAACGTTATGGCATAATAAAAATTTACAACTAATAAAATAAATTGCGGGGGGCAAGATTGGTGAGCTAAGGTCCCATTCACAGGTCCCATTTGATTAATTAGCAACCTACGATACATAATTAAAAAATGATTGCGTAATCGTTTGGGATCCCTGTAGTAAGTATAATTAATAGTTATAATAAATGTATATATATAAACATACCATTGCTGTACCCCTGTAAGCTTAGAGCATTAAACCAATCCTGTAAGCGATGTAACTAAATGATTTTTAAATTAATAAGAAAAATTTTAACTAACTATGTATTGGGATTTGGGCAGTAATCTGTAATCATAATATAATAATTTAACAGACTTTTACAGTGATCTATTTGTAAAGGTTTCTTAAATACATGTTTTTGTTAAAAAATTTCAACAAATATATATTGAAGCTAAAAGCCTTGTATCAGAATTCTCCAAACGTCAAATTACAGACATAAAAAAAGAAATTCCAACATGTTTGAATTTTGATGTTTTCAAACTTTCAATCAGGGCCCTGACAGCCTAGTTTCAAAATGGCTAGTTGTGGCGCTGCATTACTTCCTGTACTTTTTTTTTTTTCTACTTGTTTCCGGCTACGGCGCCATTTTGAGAAGCCATGTTATGACAATTGACATTTATTTGAATGAAACGACCATTGTGTCTATAATTTAATTATTTTTTCTCGATTTTCACAATATAATAGACTTAAACGCGCAGCTGCTTATATGTATTACGTTTTATGGAAGGACTTTAGTATAATTACTTTTTTTTTGGGGGTTGAGGGGGAGGGGAGGGGAGGGGAGGGGGATTATATATCCCCCCCTGAAGGGGGGAAGTTGCGGAAATACATAGTTTTCGAGATTTTTTTTTTTTGTAAAATGTGTTTTTGAGGTTAGGAATACTATTAATTTTCCAACCATACCCATTCGTATGTGTTCAATTGTGCTAGGTTTTCTACCTAGTACCAGCCCAGTATAAAATACATACAAACGAGCACGTCGCGGGAGCCCCTGGGGGCCCCGTCGACTGCTCTCATATCAACCTAACACTACGACTCGTGATCCCCGAATTTCATTATTTTTTCATTGTTTTTGTGAAAATCGAGAATGAAAATTATTTTGAGAATCGCCCTTAAGTCGCTTCTGGCACTCGCCGGCCGCTGCCGCGGCACGCTCGCTTCGCTCGCTCGGCTCGTGCGGCAGTTCAAGAGTTAACCTAACACGCTCGTCGCTTCGCTCCTCGCTACCTATTTGAATATTAAGGATAAAAGTTTTATAGTTTTTAACCTACGTAGTTTTTTTTGTTTGAGTGGGAATCACCCTAAAGTCGCTTTTGGCACTCGCCACACAAAATGGGCTCACGTTACGTTATTGCATATATTTTTTTTTAGATTTGATATTTACCGTATTAGATTTGTAAAGTAAAATATACATATTTATATCATATTTTTGATTTAATACATAATTGTTTAATTTGCGCTTTTATATTAACCGTAAAAACACATTTATTATAGGAATCAGTCATTAATTACAGTGAACGAAACGTCAGCTGTCAAAAACGTCGTAATTAATAACCAAATTTTCTGAATTTCAAAAAATTATATCTTGAAAAGTAATGGTTTCCGCAAGTTGAAACTTTACAAAATTAATTAACAAACTTAGAACTATAACTAAAAAAAAAATCAACGCTCTAGCGAACCGTAAACGTACTAAAGACGAGCCCGTTTTATTAATAACGCGCGAAATAAAACTAATAAGTGGACAGGTTTATTATCAGTCGAATAACTGAGTTGAGTGTACTGGTGTTTTGTGTATTTCCTCGCTTTTTGCTTGAGTTGAGATCCAAAATATCCAATTACTCCTTAGTTTTTTGATACGATACCTTCTACTAGTCTTTATAGTGTTCTACTGTAAAGAAGTGCTAAATTTGCCATGGGACTATTAAAGTGCTGTGTCGGTGGTTGCACCGCAACCAATGCGACGAATCGGCTTTTTTGTTTTCGCAGAATGATTATTTGAGGAACCTGTGGATGTCCTTTCTGGTGCCCACTAATTCCTCCCTCATCGGATTGTCGAAAGATCAACTTTCACTCAAACACAAACGCGTTTGTGAGAAACACTTCGATAGATATCAGTTCGATGAAGATGGCAAGAGGCTTAGGCATTCATACCCATGCCTATTTACGGATGACGAAATAGCGCACGGCGTGCCCCTGTCTTCCAGTGAAACTGGTGAGTTCTACCTGGAACTATAAATAACATGATTAAAAAATATGTAAATAGCTTGGTAAGACAGGTTTCATGGCTCCAAACAAATACTTTGACATACTTTACATACCTTCTATTTGTGTTTGAATTATATTTTTAAATGTTACATATGTATTTACTTGTTACAGTACAAAATGCTCTGAGTGATCACAATTATCACAAAGTGGAATCAGATGAGAATGAAAATGTTACAGATAATATGTTGGTCATTGGAAGGGCAGGTATGTATTATGCACTCAAATTTTTATTTAAGCTATCCTATAATATGGTATTATATTTAACATAAATTATAATATAGTAATCAGGACAGGATTTTATAAGTTACAAGCTGTGCTCCACGGTTTCACCAGCGTGGCTCCGCTCCTTTTGGTCTTAGCGTGGTGATATATAGCCTATATCTTCCTCGATGAATGGGCTATCTAACACCGAAAGAATTTTTCAAATTGGACCAGTAGTTCCTGAGATTAGCGTGTTCAAACAAACAAACAAACTCTTTAGCTTTATAATATTAGTATAATATATAGTATAGATTTATATAAGTTCTTTGGTTTTAGGTGATGATTATCATGAACATCCATCATGCATTCCAGCTATTCCAGTTGTTATGAAAAGACCTACAGGTATGTGATTTATGATAGTTTATAGGTTGATAAATCCATGTTTGTAAATTTTAGTAAGTTTTTTATTCATGTTCTCAGATTTTACTATAAAGCTGTTTTTAAGAGAATTCCATTAGCTGTTATTAGATTCAAAGTTTCATATGTATGTAATGTTTGTAGGTACTTTATATTTAAAAGTAATTGTTTTGTTACCGATTTACAGATATGGCAGACCAAACTTCATGTTCCTTAAGCAAAGAAATAGAATTTCATACTCTATGTGAAGATGCAGGTTAGTATTTGGTTTTATTTACTGGTTAACTTTGATTTTATTAGTGCAGATTGCAAGAGACATGGGATTTAGAAAAAGGTTTTTTTTTAAGGTTGACAGATGCTAAAAAATGTGGTGTTCATAAATTATATAACACATGTAGGATCACACAATATGTATAGTGTGCACTTGCACTATCTTTAAGTTTGTGGTTACTTAGATATGTTTATTGTATGTGACTTATCAATCTCACAGTTAAACTGCCATTGTTTAAATCTGGGGCTTACAACATTTGAATAGGAACTGTGGAATTGTCTTTGTATGGATGGGCTCACTACAAATACTAAAATAACTTTTATTTTCAGGAAATATAACTGAACCCACAGTAGAAGAAAAAACTACTCATGAAAATAAGAGTATCATACAAAAGCGTAAAGGTAATTTATTATTAGTAATATAATGTACATTACAAGTGTTTTTCACATCTCTTTCAGTGATAAAATTATTATTATTAACCACACCACCACAATGAATCATCAAAATAAATTGTAACATAAATTTTGTTTTCAGATTTTATGAAAAAAAATTGCCCAAAGAAAAGAAAATTTATGAAGCAAATAACCAAAATAACTGCTGATAGTTTGGGTAAAACAACCACACAAAATCTTAAACAGGCTGCTGCCTATGGAAATAATGAAGTATTGTAACTAAATTACTATTTTAAAAAATAGTAATTTAGTTTATCCAAGTTCCAAACTTCTAGTGTTTTACAGGGAAGCAAGTTGTATAATACATAATTATTTAAACGATAACTGTATCCAAAACAAAATTGGGGCAAATATAAGAGAAAAAATTCAAGATTTGGAGTTTTCCTGGTTAGGGTGTCAGAAAACACACAATATGTGTTTAAAAAAAATGTTTTTAACATATATCGTTAGGCTTCATGTCCATAACTGGAGCAATATTATAAATAAAATTTTAAAGGGAGCTATAGAGGAGAGATATGTGCAAAAAATGGCAGGAATCCATAAAATTGCTTTAATGAAATATAAAACAAATAAATTAAGAAAAAGAGCATTAAATAAATAAACATTGAAAACGAAATCTGTTTTATTTTTAATACCTATTCGCAATAATAACGCTTGGAGCTTACTTAATATCTAGTACTTAGTCTGTGCTAGTATGTAGTATTTTTATCGATACAATGGGCACCTCACTAAAGTATCGATAGTCAGTTAAAGATATCGAACTGGTAGGCAACACTACTTTTTACTGTCAAAATTGATTAGGCTACAGCAGCGCCACAACTGGCCAACTGAAACTATGGAAAACATCACTGTCGCATCTGTTACGTAGTAACTAATACTTAATCTGTGCTTTCAATACATTGTTTCAATGGTTTCAAACTCAGTTTCAAACTTGTTTCAACGTTTTGAAATAAATAAAATACACTGTGAAACATAAGGTGAAGGATTTGAAATGTTTTTTTGCAATAAAGTAAAAGTTTTAAACATAAATCGCTTACGCCACAATATTTTCTTTAATCAATCACATATTTTATAGCGAGCTTATATTAACTAAGAAATAAACGAAAATATGATTTTAGAATATTTATTTTCCG